>OZ025259.1:22363214-22549585 GCA_964019135.1 Arenicola marina | reverse complement strand
GACACAAGGGTAAGAAGCGACCAGGCGGGCCGCTGGAGTACCACAAGGGTAGGAAGCGACCAGGCGCGCCGCCGGCGTACCGGACACAAGGGTAGTAAGCGACCAGGCGCCGCCGGCGTACCGCACACAAGGGTAGGAAGCGACCAGGCGCGCCGCTGGAGTACCACAAGGAGAGGAAGCGACCCGGCGCGCCGCCGGCGTACCGGACACAAGGGTAGGAAGCGACCAGGCGCCGCCGGCGTACCGGACACAAGGGTAGGAAGCGACCAGGCGCGCCGCCGGCGTACCGGACACAAGGGTAGGAAGCGACCAGGCGCGCCGCTGGAGTACCACAAGGGTAGGAAGCGTCCCGGCGTGCCGCCGGCGTACCGGAAACAAGGGTAAGAAGCGACCAGGCGGGCCGCTGGAGTACCACAAGGATAGGAAGCGACCCGGCGCGCCGCCGGCGTACCGGACACAAGGGTAAGAAGCGACCAGGCGGGCCGCTGGAGTACCACAAGGGTAGGAAGCGACCAGGCGCGCCGCCGGCGTACCGGACACAAGGGTAGTAAGCGACCAGGCGCCGCCGGCGTACCGCACACAAGGGTAGGAAGCGACCAGGCGCGCCGCTGGAGTACCACAAGGATAGGAAGCGACCCGGCGCGCCGCCGGCGTACCGGACACAATGGTAGGAAGCGACCAGGCGCCGCCGGCGTACCGGACACAAGGGTAGGAAAGCGACCAGGCGCGCCGCCGGCGTACCGGACACAAGGGTAGGAAGCGACCAGGCGCGCCGCTGGAGTAGTACCACAAGGGTAGGAAGCGTCCCGGCGTGCCGCCGGCGTACCGGACACAAGGGTAAGAAGCGACCAGGCGGGCCGCTGGAGTACTACAAGGGTAGGAAGCGACCCGGCGCGCCGCCGGCGTACCGGAAACAAGGGTAAGAAGCGACCAGGGCGGGCCGCTGGAGTACCACAAGGATAGGAAGCGACCCGGCGCGCCGCCGGCGTACCGGACACAAGGGTAAGAAGCGACCAGGCGCCGCCGGCGTACCGGACACAAGGGTAAGAAGCGACCAGGCGCGCCGTCGGCGTACCGGACACAAGGGTAGAAAGCGACCCGGCGCGCCGCCGGCGCACCGGACACAAGGGTAAGAAGCGACCAGGCGCCGCCGGCGTACCGGACACAAGGGTAGGAAGCGACCAGGCGCGCCGCCGGCGTACCGGACACAAGGGTAAGAAGCGACCAGGCGCCGCCGGCGTACCGCACACAAGGGTAGGAAGCGACCAGGCGCGCCGCCAGCGTACCGGACACAAGGGTAGGAAGCGACCAGGCGGGCCGCTGGAGTACTACAAGGGTAGGAAGCGACCCGGCGCGCCGCCGGCGTACCGGAAACAAGGGTAAGAAGCGACCAGGCGGGCCGCTGGAGTACCACAAGGATAGGAAGCGACCCGGCGCGCCGCCGGCGTACCGGACACAAGGGTAAGAAGCGACCAGGCGCCGCCGGCGTACCGGACACAAGGGTAAGAAGCGACCAGGCGCGCCGTCGGCGTACCGGACACAAGGGTAGAAAGCGACCCGGCGCGCCCGCCGGCGCACCGGACACAAGGGTAAGAAGCGACCAGGCGCCGCCGGCGTACCGGACACAAGGGTAGGAAGCGACCAGGCGCGCCGCCGGCGTACCGGACACAAGGGTAAGAAGCGACCAGGCGCCGCCGGCGTACCGCACACAAGGGTAGGAAGCGACCAGGCGCGCCGCCAGCGTACCGGACACAAGGGTAGGAAGCGACCAGGCGCCGCCGGGCGTACCGCACACAAGGGTAGGAAGCGACCAGGCGCGCCGCTGGAGTACCACAAGGATAGGAAGCGACCAGGCGCGCCGCCGGCGTACCGGACACAAGAGTAAGAAGCGACCAGGCGCGCCGCTGGAGTACCACAAGGATAGGAAGCGACCCGGCGCGCCGCCGGCGTACCGGACACAAGGGTAGGAAGCGACCAGGCGCCGCCGGCGTACCGCACACAAGGGTAGGAAGCGACCAGGCGCGCCGCCGGCGTACCAGACACAAGGGTAGGAAGCGACCAGGCACGCCGCTGGAGTACCACAAGGACAGGAAGCGACCCGGCGCGCCGCCGGCGCACCGGACACAAGGGTAGGAAGCGACCAGGCGCCGCCGGCATACCGGACACAAGGGTAGGAAGCGACCAGGCGCGCCGCCGGCGTACCGGACACAAGGGTAGGAAGCGACTAGGCGCGCCGCTGGATTACCACAAGGGTAGGAAGCGACCCGGCGCGCCGCCCGCGTACCGGACACAAGGGTAAGAAGCGACCAGGCGGGCCGCTGGAGTACTACAAGGGTAGGAAGCGACCCGGCGCGCCGCCGGCGTACCGGACACAAGGGTAAGAAGCGACCAGGCGCCGCCGGCGTGCCGGACACAAGGGTAAGAAGCGACCAGGCGCCGCCGGCGTACCGGACACAAGGGTAAGAAGCGACCAGGCGCGCCGTCGGCGTACCGGACACAAGAGTAGGAAGCGACCAGGCGCGCCGCCGGCGTACCGGACACAAGGGTAGGAAGCGAGCAGGCGCGCCACCGGCGTACCGGACACAACGGTAGGAAGCGACCAGGCGCACCGCCGGCGTACTGGACAAAAGGATAAGAACCGACCCGGCGCGCCGCCGGCGTACCGGACACAAGGGTAAGAAGCGACCAGGCGCGCCGCTGGAGTACTACAAGGGTAGGAAGCGACCCGGCGCGCCGCCGGCGTACAGGACACAAGGGTAAGAAGCGACCAAGCGTGCCGCCGGCGTACCGGACACCAGGGTAAGAATCGACCAGGCGCGCCGTCGGCGTACCGGACACAGGGGTAGAAAGCGACCAGGCGCGCCGCCGGCGTACCGGACACAAGAGTAGGAAGCGACCAGGGGCGCCGCCGGCGTACCGGACACAAGGGTAGGAAGCGACCAAGGGCGCCACCGGCGTACCGGACACAAGGGTAAGAAGCGACCAGGCGCGCCGCCGGCGTACCGGACACAAGGGTAAGAAGCCACTAGGGGCGCCACCGGCATACAGGACACAAGGGTAAGAAGCGACCAGGCGCGCCGCCGGCGTACCGGACACAAGGGTAAGAAGCGACCAGGGGCGCCACCGGCGTACCGGACACAAGGGTAAGAAGCGACCAGACGTGCAGCTGGCGTACCGGACACAAGGGTAAGAAACGACCAGACGCGCCGCCGGCGTACCGGACACAAGGGTAGGAAGCGACCAGGCGCGCCGCCGGCGTACCGGACACAAGGGTAAGAAGCCACCAGGGGCGCCACCGGCATACAGGACACAAGGGTAAGAAGCGACCAGGCGCGCCGCCGGCGTACCGGACACAAGGGTAAGAAGCGACCAGGGGCGCCACCGGCGTACCGGACACAAGAAGCGGGGACGGGTGGAAAACACTTTCTCCGGAAAAAAATTTTACATTGAGATTATCCACCGAATAAAGAAGCGACATATTCGAGGATGGAATTTGTTAATTCAAAGGCAAACAGTTTGTTTCTCTTACCTAAAGGAAGTCCAGTTGAAGATAAGGATTGGCATTATCCACGAAAGGAACCCTCATCAAAGACAACAATTGGCAGTATCCACCACAGAAAGCCACATCAAAGACAACAATTGGCAGTATCCACCACAGAAAGCCACATCAAAGACAACAATTGGCAGTATCCACCACAGAAAGCTAAATCAAAGACAACAATTGGCAGTATCCACCACAAAAAGCCACATCAAAGACAACAATTGGCAGTATCCACCACAGAAAGCTAAATCAAAGACAACAATTGGCAGTATCCACCACAGAAAGCCACATCAAAGACAACAATTGGCAGTATCCACCACAGAAAGCCACATCAAAGACAACAATTGGCAGTATCCACCACAGAAAGCTAAATCAAAGACAACAATTGGCAGTATCCACCACAGGAAGCCACATCAAAGACAACAATTGGCAGTATCCACCACAGAAAGCCACATCAAAGACAACAATTGGCAGTATCCACCACAGAAAGCCACATCAAAGACAACAATTGGCAGTATCCACCACAGAAAGCTAAATCAAAGACAACAATTGGCAGTATCCACCACAGGAAGCCACATCAAAGACAACAATTGGCAGAATCCACCACAGAAAGCCACATCAAAGACAACAATGGGCAGTATCCACCACAGAAAGCCACATCAAAGACAACAATTGGCAGTATCCACCACAGAAAGCCACATCAAAGACAACAATTGGCAGTATCCACCACAGAAAGCCACATCAAAGACAACAAATGGCAGTATCCACCACAGAAAGCCACATCAAAGACAACAATTGGCAGTATCCACCACAGGAAGCCACATCAAAGACAACAATTGGCAGTATCCACCACAGAAAGCCACATCAAAGACAACAATTGGCAGTATCCACCACAGGAAGCCACATCAAAGACAACAATTGGCAGTATCCACCACAGAAAGCCACATCAAAGACAACAATTGGCAGTATCCACCACAGGAAGCCACATCAAAGACAACAATTGGCAGTATCCACCACAGAAAGCCACATCAAAGACAACAATTGGCAGTATCCACCACAGAAAGCCACATCAAAGACAACAATTGGCAGTATCCACCACAGGAAGCCACATCAAAGACAACAATTGGCAGTATCCACCACAGGAAGCCACATCAAAGACAACAATTGGCAGTATCCACCACAGAAAGCCACATCAAAGACAACAATTGGCAGTATCCACCACAGGAAGCCACATCAAAGACAACAATTGGCAGTATCCACCACAGGAAGCCACATCAAAGACAACAATTGGAATTATCCACTGGGCATTGGTAGGTAAATCGAGACCCTGCCAGACTGAGCGACAAACAGTGGCAAGTGGAAGTGTTCTCGACCAAGGGGGGCGACAAACAGCGACAACTAGTGGGATTCTCTACCACAGGGAGGTGGGTTCTGGTATAAAATTTGATTAAAAACCAGTGAATCACAGTGGCATTGGAACAAACGCCTTAATGTCATTGACACACTGAGCTGACCACGGGTTGGGGTCTGGGTCAGACCAGGTCGGGACCGGGGGGGGGGGGGGGAGGGGGGGGGGGGTGCCAAGGAAGTAAAGGGTACAAATGAAGGTGCGGCAAAATCACTTTAGGGCCATTACGTACAATTTCCTCTGAAATTAATGTGGGTATGGGAGGTTGGTGGCGTGGGCAGGGTGAAGGATGGAGTGGGGGAGGGGGGGGGGGTGATGGAGAGAGTGGGGGTGGAAGACAGGAAAGGGCGGTTGTCGAGAAGGGGTGGCTAATGGGGTGGGACGGTGATGGAAGCAGTGGGTCAAGGGACGGATGATGGAGTGGGTGGGTGGGTGGTTGGGTGAAGGAAGGGGGGTGGCGCCTATGGGTCTATGGGCCCGGCAGTCCCACCAGAGCCCTGGAGCGCCAGGATGAGGCCGACTACAAGTCTGATTGAATATTGACCTGTGATCGGCCGGGCCCCTGCCTCTGCGCACCATCACAACACCCCAAATAATGTCCATTCTCAATTACTGACCTCCCTTTGTGACCCGCGCTCCTTATCCAGCCTAGCCACCCCTTCTATACCCACCCCCCCGCCAGCCCCGCCCCACTGAACCCCATGTTCTTCATAATTATATACATACTAAGAATGGGTTGCTTTGGGGCTGGAGGTAGATGGACGGGGTTGGCCGGGGTGGAGGTGGGGTGAGGGTACAAGAGCCTTGACCCCGACACGACCCCGCCCTTGTGGCCCGCAGATAGCGACGGCATATTCGTCGGGCGATACCTTCAAATGCCCGACACATCCGGGTCCTTCATCATATCTCATGATAGTCTACACGCTCAGTCGCCCTGGGGGACAAAAGGGATTAGAGGGTAGCGGCGAGAGGTGAAGTGTCCCGCTCGCCATGTAGAGCGAAGGAGGGAGAGAGATGAAACTTGTCCCGCCGTAATCCCATTATTGCGGAGTTAAATCATTGGCACACCAATACCTAAACCCCGGGAAGACCGGTTTCCAATAAGTCGTCTGCGTCCTTGACCTACGTCACACGTCCGCGCCAAAGTCAGCCCAGGGATAGAGCATTATATCCCCCCCTCACCCCGCTGGGTGTCTCAGGACCCTCACTGGGAGCATAAGCCCCCACCCCCCCCCACTCCCTGGGTGTCTCTGGACCCTCATAGGGAGGATGTCCTCCTCCCCTCTCCACCCCCAGCCCTTGGTGTCCCCAGACCCTCACTGGGAGCGTAACCCTCCCCCCCCCCCACCACCCCTGGGTGTCTCCCCAAACTCTCACTGGGAGCATACCCCTCCCCCCCCCCTCCCACCCCCTGGGTGTCTCCCCCGACCCTCACTGGGAGCATCTCCCCCCCACTCGCCACCCCCCCCACCCCCTGGATGTCTCCCCAGACCCTCACTAGGAGCATACCCCCCCCCCGGGTGTCTCCCCAGACCCTCACTGGGAGCATCTCCCCCCCACTCGCCACCCCCCCACCCCCTGGATGTCTCCCCAGACCCTCACTAGGAGCATACCCCCCCCGGGTGTCTCCCCAAACTCTCACTGGGAGCATACCCCCCCCCTCCCACCCCCTGGGTGTCTCCCCCGACCCTCACTGGGAGCATCCCCCCCCCACTCGCCACCCCCCCACCCCCTGGGTGTCTCCCCAGACCCTCACTAGGAGCATACCCCCCCCCCCGGGTGTCTCCCCAGACCCTCACTAGGAGCATGAACGTCCATTACCGGTTCTATATACTTAGCTCCACATCAAGCTACATTTAATCTTGTAGCAATCCCATATTTATTAGGTTATAGGATGTTTGGGTCAGGCATGAAACCCATTGTGTTGGTACGAGGCTCGGAACAGAAAGCCGGTCCATTGGAGGCAGAGAATAGACACAACTTCCATAAAGTCGCAAAACTATAGTGTAGGAAATATGTAACACGACAAATAGCGTGAATGGCGATATTACATAGCTCAGTAGCAAAACGGTACATAAGAAATATGGCATTTAAAAAATGATGCTCACTACACAACCGCAAATCGTGTGACTCGCTCGTGGCTAACTGTCGGCCATCTTAAAGGTACTCGTACAACAATATTTCCTCTAATAAACATGGAAATCAGGTTCCCATCGCCTAAATACGAATAACTTTATGTGCAATAAGTAAAAAGGCATGTTGCAAGGGCACAATGGTGGGAATTATGTCCAGTATATTTTTTTAAAGTCATTATATGGGTGGAAAATGGCTCTATGAGCTGCTTTACACATTACACAAGAGAATTTTTCCTATCTCAATCTCTCCCCGACAGGTGGAGCTACGACAATATCGCCTTCCTTATGAAACTGCCAAACCCGTGAACGAAAACACCCTCGGCGTGCAAAATACAATTCTCGCCGTGGACAGTGGTGATTGCTTCCGTCCAAACCTGGACAAAGGCTTTTTTTAAAGGGCGCCGCCCTCGGAGCCTCAGCTCTCGCCCGGGCACTCCAGGAATGAGCAATCTCGCGAGAAGCGCAAACAATCGACCCGAGATATAACACAGGGAATAAACAGATAACTTTGATGCACAAAACAACGGCCCAAAGTAAAGGATGCCATCAAACACTGGGGGCGGGGCGGGGCGGGGCGGGGCGGGGCGGGGCGGGACGGATCGAGGCGAGGCGGGGAGGCACGACCTACTCCCCAGCGGTACCACGCCAGGAAAAGGCCACAGTCACGAACAACATTCAAAACCATCACTTCAATATACAAAATTGACAGGATATTACTCCGAGGAGAATGTGACGACAAGAGGCAAAGATGAAAAAAACTAGAGCAGCCAGCAGACGGCAGGTAGGGACAGCTAGGCAGAACAGCTAGGCAGGGACAGCTAGACAGGGACAGCTAGGCAGGGACAGCTAGGCAGCTAGGCAGGGACAGCTAGGCAGGGACAGCTAGGCAGGGACAGCTAGGCAGGGGCAGCTAGGCAGGTACAACCAGGCAGGGACAGCTAGGCAGAGACAGCTAGGCAGGGACAGCTAGGCAGGGGCAGCTAGGCAGGGGCAGCTAGGCAGGGACAGCTAGGCAGGGAGCTAGGCAGGGACAGCTAGGCAGGGGCAGCTAGGCAGGGACAGCTAGACAGGGACAGCTAGGCAGGGACAGCTAGGCAGGGACAGCTAGACAGAGACAGCTAGACAGGGACAGCTAGGCAGGGACAGCTAGGCAGGGACAGCTAGGCAGGTACAGCTAGGCAGGGACAGCTAGGCAGGGACAGCTAGGCAGGGACATCTAGGCAGGGGCAGCTAGGCAGGGACAGCTAGGCAGGGACATCTAGGCAGGGACAGCTAGGCAGGGACAGCTAGGCAGGGACAGCTAGGCAGGGACAGCTAGGCAGGGACAGCTAGGCAGGGACAGCTAGGCAGGGACAGCTAGGCAGGTACAGCTAGGCAGGGACAGCTAGGCAGGTACAGCTAGGCAGGGACAGCTAGGCAGGGACAGCTAGGCAGGGACAGTTAGGCAGCTAGGCAGGTCAGCTAGGCAGGGACAGCTAGGCAGGGACAGCTAGGCAGGTACAGCTAGGCAGGGACAGCTAAGCAGGTACAGCTAGGCAGGGACAGCTAGGCAGGGACAGCTAGGGAGGGACAGCTAATCTGGAACAGATAGCCTGGTTGGTTGGTTGGTTGTATATTCAGGTCGCTTCAACCACGTCATATCGCGTCAATGGGAGAAGAAAGGGAGAGTGGAGCCATGTTCCCGGGGGTAACCCCTTAGTCTTTGCGAAGAAGGACATGGGATCTTTATTCTGCGACCACAAAGACATGGCCACAGCGGAACTCGAACCACCGATCCACGTGCCGTTAGGCTCTCAGGTGGCCAGAGCTCTTAATGCGAGCGCTCTGACCCACTGAGCTATCGGGTCGGCCACCAGCTAGCCTGGAACAGCTAGTCGGGGACAGCTAACCAGCTAACCTGCAGAGCTTGATAAACCCGGGGAACCCCGCACGGAGCGAGCCGTGGCTACATATACATGTCAACAGAGGGGACACGATCCTCGCTCTGCACACACGCGGCGATGACGTCATATCTAGCCTCGGGCCAGGCGCGGGAAGAAGCCCAGAACCACGACTGTCTAGCATCAGGCAATCGCTTCCCACGTCGCCCCCGGCAACAGACACGAAATCAAATCAAAAGATAAGAAAGGGAAGATCTAAATCTCCACCCTCACGTCTGGTTTCCTCTCTCTTGGCGGTTTCTGGCCATATTTGACACCCCACACTTGGGTATATTGTCATCTCTCGTCCCTTTTTTTGGTTAATCCACGGTAATCATGCAGGAAGTTTGCCAACTTATAAAATATCGTTCTATAAAGTCACACGACACTGTATGTCATTTTGCAAAAAGCGGCCGCAGCAATGTGAAATATTTCATGACGTAGTACACACGAAGGCTGCACATTCTCATACTAGCCCTGAATATATCACTTCCATGTCAAAGAATGAAATGATTTCTCAAGGGACAAAAACAGCAAGTATTCATATCCATGGGTTTGTCCAATAACGTGGAAAAACACTTATTCCCAGATTGTCCACCGTCTGGTTGATGGCATATGCATATAATTTGAACTTAAAATGACATCCATAATGAAAAAAAAATATTATGGCATAATGCCTTCTATTTTTGTATTTCTTGTTCTGTATTTGTGGGCAGCAAGTAGCTACTGCCACGCCTGTGCCTGTATCTGATATACCCTTATTTTGTCAAAAAAAAGAAAAAACATAATAATAATAATAATAATAATAATAACAATAATAATAATAATAATATTAATAATAATAACAATAATAATAATAATAACAACAATAATAATAATAACAATAATAATAGTAATAACAATAATAATAATAATAATAATAACAATAATAATAATAATAACAATAATAGTAATAACAATAATAATAATAATAATATTAATAATAATAATAATAATAATAATAATAATAATAATAATAATAATAATAACAAGGGTTCGTGCCCCCACCGTAAGCGTGATAGGGGTGTGTGGCGGGGGGACTTACTGCGCAGGCGCGTCATAATGGCACCCTCGGCCTTGTTGACCATCTGGATGAGGAGGTCTCCCTCCATGTCCACAGGCTGAGCGCTCGGGTTCACCTCCTCCTGCTTCTGTAACACACGACACGGCACCGTCAGCTATATTCAGGACGCTTTAATCAATGCTGGTCATATCGCGTCAATGGTTGAGGGAAAGGAGAGCGGAGCCATGTCCCCGGGGTAACTCCCTACTCTTTGCGAAGACATGGGATCTTTATCCTGCCACCACACAGACATGTAAATACAGCGAAACCAAGTAGTGTATGAAGTCGCTTTTGTGCGCACACCATGCCACGGACTGGGAGTGACGTCAGAGACGGGGTGAGTACCTCTATTATACCATACCATGGACTGGGCGTGATGTCAGAGACGGGGTGAGTACCTCTATTATACCATGCCATGGACTAGGAGTGACGTCAGAGACGGGGTGAGTACCTCTATTATACCATGCCATGGACTAGGAGTGACGTCAGAGACGGGGTGGCTACCTCTATTATACCATTCCATGGACTGGGCGTGATGTCAGAGATGGGGTGAGTACCTCTATTATACCATGCCATGGACTAGGAGTGACGTCAGAGACGGGGTGGTTACCTCTATTATACCATGCCATGGACTAGGAGTGACGTCAGAGACGGGGTGGTTACCTCTATTATACCATGCCATGGACTGGGAGTGACGTCAGAGACGGGGTGGCTACCTCTATTATACCATTCCATGGACTGGGCGTGATGTCAGAGACGGGGTGAGTACCTCTATTATACCATGCCATGGACTGGGAGTGACGTCAGAGACGGGGTGGCTACCTCTATTATACCATGCCATGGACTGGGAGTGACGTCAGAGACGGGGTGGGCACCTGTATTATGCCATGCCATGGACTGGGAGTGACGTCAGAGACGGGGTGGGCACCTTTATTATGCCATGCCACGGACTGGGAGTGACGTCAGAGACGGGGTGGATACCTCGATCATACCATGCCATGGACTGGGCGTGATGTCAGAGACGGGGTGAGTACCTCTATTATACCATGCCATGGACTAGGAGTGACGTCAGAGACGGAGTGAGTACCTCTATTATACCATGCCATGGACTAGGAGTGACGTCAGAGACGGGGTGGCTACCTTTATTATACCATTCCATGGACTGGGCGTGATGTCAGAGACGGGGTGAGTACCTCTATTATACCATGCCATGGACTAGGAGTGACGTCAGAGACGGGGTGGTTACCTCTATTATACCATGCCATGGACTAGGAGTGACGTCAGAGACGGGGTGGTTACCTCTATTATACCATGCCATGGACTGGGAGTGACGTCAGAGACGGGGTGGCTACCTCTATTATACCATTCCATGGACTGGGCGTGATGTCAGAGACGGGGTGAGTACCTCTATTATACCATGCCATGGACTGGGAGTGACGTCAGAGACGGGGTGGGTACCTCTATTATACCATGCCATGGACTGGGAGTGACGTCAGAGACGGGGTGGGCACCTGTATTATGCCATGCCATGGACTGGGAGTGACGTCAGAGACGGGGTGGGCACCTTTATTATGCCATGCCATGGACTGGGAGTGACGTCAGAGACGGGGTGTGTACCTCTATTATACCATGCCATGGACTGGGAGTGACGTCAGAGACGGGGTGAGTACCTTTTTATGCCACGTGATGTACTCGTCCCTGAGGACGGCGCGGAGGAAGCTGGGTAGTTTGTACTGTGGCTGGACGAGGCAGCGCGCGGCGGCCACCATGGCGGCCGTCAGCGGACCCGTCACCCCCGTCACCGTCAGCAACTCGGCAATGTTCGGCGTCAGTCGGAACGGCACCGGCCGATTGGCGTCCAAGTCACCTGCAAGTCAAAAAATTTACCGAGATTTTAAAAATCCATAAACAATATCCCATAAAAAAAAGCTATACAATTATTTGGAAAAAACCCAAATTTCCATAAATATATTTCCATAAAAAATGTCGATAATTTTTTTTTGAGACAAATAGTTCACTGTACAAATTCCTACTGTACAAGAAAATAGTTTATGTTCTACTTCATCAAACAAAAAAACATTGATAATAACAAAAATTAAGATGACTGACAGTTAGCCACGAGCGGTATCCCATTGTTTTAAAGAGTCATGTGAGTTGCGGTTGTGTTGTTATCAAAATTTCGTCAATGAAAAAACCTTCCACATGTTGAGCATTCTCCCCGTGCAGGCCTCCCATCATCCACCCCCAGCGCCCCCCCCCCCCCCGCCCACACCCGTCACCCCCTCCCCCCATCGCACGCCAGCACCCTCCCCTCCTCTCACCTGTTTGATCATCGATGTCGAACTTGTAGTAGGCGACATTGAGGAAGCCGCTGTCTTGGTGCAGGTACATCATGTCGGGGTTAAGACGACTCAGGTGCAGGATGAACTCAGCGAAGCCAGCCAGAGCCAGCTGTATCGTGAACTGTTAGGGGGAAGAGTAACATAAAATACCTATTTCCTATCAAAAGGTTTTTATAATTAGTATTATTATTTATTTATTTCGAAAATGTTGTCCTTCCACTGTCGCCACTTTTCAAGAAAAATCCGCGATCGTAATATATCATTCTACGATAAAATCGAAAGATTAATTCAGATGGCTCCGCTGTTTCGCTTGTTTACATTTTGTTTAAAAAAAAATTATCATCTTTTTTTTTTAACAGGAAATAATAATAAAAAAAAAATATATGTATATACACAAAAAATTTACAAAGTGAAAATGCAAACAATTTACACGTGGCGACTCACGTTTTTGCGAAATGTCCAGTAGTCGGTGGCGTTGGGGAAGGTGTGGGTGGCCCACTCCTTGAGGAGTCCACGTGGCACCATGTTGGTCTGGACCTCCCGGAGGACATCCCGCAGCACCTGGTGGCTGGCCTGGGAACCACGTGCCTGCACGGTGGCCAGACGCTCGTAGTAACGGGCGATCGGCGACTCGTGCTCCACACTACGCTTCTGGCACCGCTGTGACGTCACGCAGGAGGAAAAGGTTATGACGTCATCGGGGCAACAATGGATGCGTGTAGGGAATATTTTGTTAGCAATATCGCTGATACATTTGCTGTTATTATATATATATAGTTAGTTTGTGTTATAGTATGAAATTGATATTACGCATATAAAGTTATAGTATGTGTTATAGTATGAAATTGATATTACGCATATAAAGTTATAGTTTGTGTTATAGTATAAAATTAATATTATCAATATATAATTATATAGTTTATGCTATGAAATTTATATAATAACAATATTGTTACTGGTGTTGTTATTGATATTATTCATAAAAGCTAAAATACAAATGATCATAAATAGCACATTGTTTCAGCGGCCTTTATGCCAGTAATACTGGAGACCAACCACCCTTCACTGTTTGTCAACATGTCACCCTTTAAATTATGTATGGACATCACCACCTGACAGACGGATTGCCGCATTACCGCATGATATCAAACATCACCAAACAGTCGCGTCGTGGCGACACCATCACACACGGCGACATGTCTGTGGGTGGAGCACAGAGGGGGCGGTGGCCATGGTAACCTACCTCCTTGTAGACGTTGAGCAGGGACACGGACGCTGGGTTCTCCTCCACCAGTCGCATCTGTGGCGACACGGCGACGACACGTGGCACGGCGAAGTGCAGCAGACGGCGGCACGTCTCCTGCAGCCACACAGACACCGAACTAATTGATCGAGTGTTTACGGTAATTGATAAAGTATCACTACTCGCTTAATTTTTTTTTTTTTTTAATTTTTCTTAGTTTCTACTTTTCTGTTTTTTTTTCGATTTTCCTTTGTTTTTTTACTTTTCAGTGTTTTTTTTTAGGTATCCCGACCGCGATGCCGGCTCTGTCTATTGACTATGTTAGAAGGAAGCGGGGCCCTTACCTTCTGTTTGCCCAGGAAATGGTTGAGCATGCGCAGTAACTGCAACACTCTTTCCTCCCGTCGTGACTCCGTGAGGCACGCATCGTTCACAACCAGGTAGGGGTAAATCTACCAAAGGTCAAGGTCACGGCATGAGTTTTTTTTACCCAAGCGTTAAATTTGCCGTACATACAATAAGTTCCTAATACCGAAGTAGAAGACTAAAACTAATTGAAAAACTTGTTATTTTGCAGCAACAAATAACTGAACTGCGAATACTTCGCTGAGATATCAAAATATAAATGAAAAATGGCGGAGGATGGACGCTGGAGGACTGACCTTGCCGTTGTGACCCCGGATGTAGAGCCGCCTAGCGGCCGTGTTGTGCTTGTGGACAATCTCCACCCTAGGCATGAAGCGTGCCACCTTAACGTAGTAGTGACTGTGCTTGGGCAGCAGGAACTCCCCCGGTAACTCCACCTCGGCAGTGTTCAGGGAAAAGTTACTGAGGAACCGGCACTTCTCCTCAATCAGGAAGGCCCTGGAAAATAGTTTTAGATGTAATAATGGTACACCATGTATTGCATGAATGCGATTGCAACCAGCGCTTTGCGTATCATATATTCCATCGTCTAGATTACAGACGAAAAAAAAAAAAAATCAGATTAAACAAAAAAATTATTACATTCGAGACAAAATGATACGTTGTGTGGCTGCATATTTGACAAGGTAGTCAACCTATTAGGGAGACACTTTATAATCAGTGGCTTAGCGACAGAATGAAAGAGATATATCTGTGGCGACTTCAACCTCATGGACAACCAACAGCTTGTGACAGTATTCCTCCCACGAGCGCCAAGTAACTTACTTGGGGAGCAGCTTGATTTTAGCCTCCAAGATCTTGATCCATTTCTTCAATTTGTTGATCAGATTGTGTAACTTGGTTGAGCCTGGAATGCTGTGGGTAGAAAAGAGCGTTTCGACATTTAATGAAAAAAAAACCTACGAACAAGTGGCGAGAATTGGAATACTTAAAGTTCTCTCCACAACAAAATAGAATAACAATGGTAGATGGATGAACCAGGGTGTATGACGTCATTCCAGTCAGCTGTAACGGCGGATTACACATTATGGCAAACGCAGAGAAGACCACCGCACACCTCATTGCGTCGGACATAACAACCGTCACATGTTTCACTCAAAGTGGAAACAATCGAGACAAAGTTAATAATTATTGTCTCACTCGAATTCCAAACAATCAGTAACGCAGACTTATGACAATTTGTGACAAACGCTGAGAAGACAGCAAAAACTCATTTTGTCAGACGAGACAAAGAACAAGTTTATAATTAATGTCTCACTTGAAGTCGAAACAATCAGTAACGCAGACTTATGACAATTTGTGACAAACGCGGAGAAGACCGCAAAAATTCATTTTGTCAGACGAGACAAAGAACAAGTTTATAATTAATGTCTCACTTGAAGTCGAAGTCTGTGGTGAATTGGCTTTTCATCTTCTGAAAGATGGGGTCCTGTGCCGTGGCCTGGGCGCGCCGGGCCAGCAGCTCGGAGGCCCCGCTCGAGAAGGTTGTCGTGACGCTGGACACGTTCTCGATGCCCACCCCGAAGGTGCTGACCAGCTTCCGCACGAAGTTGAGGGTGTGAGGGGTGATGGTTGCCTCGGTAACGGCGCCGCGGTTCTCGAACGCCACGGCGTAGCATTTGGCCAGGGCCTGGCGTAACTGTCGCAGCACCTCCTCGTACCAGTTCTCGCGGAACCACACCAGCTGCGAGACAATGGGACGTCTTATAGTACTGTAGTGACCTACCTAACACTTATACAGTGAAAATATTTATTTAATTATAAATGATATATTTTTTATTATATAAATATTTATTTATTGTATGTTATTTCATGCATTTTTTTAATTGAGAAACGCTCTGGCACAGCAGACAAAACCAATTGGGCAAATGGTGAATTTCGAGATTAATTTATATGAAAAATCTGAAAATCATGAAGTCGCCACCGGAAATCGAACCCAGGACCGCCGGCAGGACCCAGCACAGAACGTTTATACATTAATATGAAGCATGGTAAGGACATCCAAAAAGATGTCATCGAATTTACAAAAAAAACAAGTCCTTATTGAAGAAAGTGGGATCGTTTTCCGCATTACAACCGAGTCAGTATGGCAGGAACTGGGGTTGTTTTTCGTATTATGACCGACTATGTATTTAAGAAACAACGCGGTATTCACCCTTAATCTAAAGCACGCTGAAAAATCAATGCAAAGGCTTTCCGCTTAATCAAGATTCCAGGCCGCCATCGAATCGCCCCCATGACCTCTTGACCCCTGAGGCCATCGCTGTGACAGGCCATCGCGCCCCTCCCCTCGTAACCCAGCAGACACCCCCCCCCCCCACCCCCCCTCCCCCCTCCTCACCTGGTCCACAATGCCCTCTAGCGAGTTGAGAATCGTCGGGTGAAGGTCACGTTGCATGTGCATGATGCGACTGCAGCGCCACATAGGGGCCGTGGCCTTGATGGGTCCCGCCTCCGACGGGCCGCCACCCTGACCTCCGTTCTGACCTTGACCCCCGGCCTGACTGGTTCCTGACGTGGCTGTGGAGGCTGCGCCTGCAGCGCGGAAAGGGTTAAAGGTCAATCAACACTAGGTCAACATAATCAAATAATTATCATTACACCAAGTATCATTATAATGTATTATTATTATAATACAATTAATATTGTAATAAAATTGTTATTATAATAAAAAATATTATTATAATAACATTATTATTATAAGATTATTGTTATAATAAATTATTATTCTAATAACATTATCAATCTAATAAAATTACGCTTCTAAAAAAATATCATTATAATAAAATTATCCTCATACTGCAATTATATTCAACGATAAGCAATAAATATATTTCACTTAAGAACGACTTTTACCCATGTACACCGATGTTATATAACCATTATCTGGTTATAAATAACAAAAAACAACGCAAAAAGCAATATGGTCCAAACCGCCGAAGTCGGTACAAATATTAATCTCTTCACAGCTAGGACTCTAGTCATCCAACCATTTTACTTCAGGCAAGTCCGATCTTCCCCATAACGTACCCTGTCCCCTTGTCCCCCCACGGGTGCGCTATGACCCTTGTCTCTTACCTGCGCTGCCCCCGGCGGCCCCTGCCCCGTCCGCCACTGCGCCGCCGCTTGTTGCCATGGCAGTGGTTGCCGTGGCAGCTGATTGTGACGTAGCCTGCCGACTACTACCCGCTCCGATGTCGCTACTTCCGCTTTTATCTACAGGAGAGAATCACGTGGAGTGGTCACATTACTCCATTCCTTACACGGACTAGTGAACTAATTGATTGACTTCAAGGTATGTAGGGCAGGTAAACAGTGATTATCTAAATCTCGTCCATATACTGATATGCATTAAAGAATCTAACAAATCCAACTGTCTTTTCTCAACCATGGAGAATAGCATCAAATTAATATATGTCATTCCGTTCCCGTACATTTATAGTTCCTTCATGCAAACCAGCGTAACATATATGAAGCGCGTATATATATGAACTAAATTATATAGCAGGACGGGTGGTACAGAGCTAATGGACGCTTAACACTCAGTAGAGCATCGATATACAGGACGCAATACGTGTGTCTTCAACAGGATGTACTTCATAATTGGATCGATCAGTGATCATTTCTGAAGGAAAATACCATTGGAACATTAATAACAAACTATCCGAACTTCAGTATAACCATAAGAGTCCCGCTTGTAAACACGTCTGCCACAAAAACGCATCTTGACTCGAGTGTATACGGTAACTGACAGTTATAGTATGCACTCGCCGTGCCGGACAGTCACGCCGCTCGCAGTACACGATCGAGTGTTTACGGTAACTCACACAGTCGCTGACGGCTCATGATCGAGTGTTTACGGTAACTGACACAGTCGCTGACGGCTCATGATCGAGTGTCTACGGTAACCAAGAGACCAGGCACTCACGTCGCTCGCAGTACATGATCGAGTGTTTACGGTAACTGACACAGTCGCTGGCGGCTCATGATCGAGTGTCTACGGTAACCGACAGACAAGGCACTCACGCCGCTCGCAGTACCCGATTGAGTGTTTACGGTAACTCACACAGTCGCTGACGGCTCATGATCGAGTGTTTACGGTAACTGACACAGTCGCTGGCGGCTCATGATCGAGTGTCTACGGTAACCAAAAGACCAGGCACTCACGCCGCTCGCAGTACACGATCGAGTGTTTACGGTAACTGACACAGTCGCTGGCGGCTCATGATCGAGTGTCTACGGTAACCAACAGACCAGGCACTCACGTCGCTCGCAGTACACGATCGAGTGTTTACGGTAACTGACACAGTCGCTGGCGGCTCATGATCGAGTGTTTACAGCAACTGACAGTCGCTGGCGGCTTATGATCGAGTGTTTACGGTAACTGACACAGTCGCTGGCGGCTCATGATCGAGTGTCTACGGTAACCAAGAGACCAGGCACTCACGCCGCTCGCAGTACACGATCGAGTGTTTACGGTAACTGACACAGTCGCTGGCGGCTCATGATCGAGTGTTTACGGTAACCAAGAGACCAGGCACTCACGTCGCTCGCGTTGTTCGATCTTGAGGGTGAGGTAGAGGGTGCGGATGGGGAAGTACACGGCCTGGGGGTACACCGACCCCACCTTGTGGAACAGGTTTAGGATCAGCTTCCCTTCGTTCCGGACCAGACACGTCAACAGCTGCGGGATCCTGGAGACAGCGGACAGGGCGAATACATAGATTACGTGGGGTGAATACATATATTACGTGGTATGAATAGATTACGTGTGGTGAATACAGATTACGTGGGGTGGATACATAGATTACGCGGGGTTAAAACAGATTACGTGGGGGTGAATACATAGATTACGTGGGGTGAATACATATATTACGTGGGGTGAATACATAGATTATGCGGGTTAAATACATAGATCACGTGGGGTGAATACACAGATTACGTGGGGTGAATAAATAGATTACGTGGGGTGAATAGAGATTACGTGGGGTGAATACATAAATTTCGTGGGGTGAATACATAGATTATGTGGGTTAAATACATAGATCACGTGGGGTGAATACAGATTACGTGGGGTGGATACATAGATTACGCGGGGTTAAAACAGATTACGTGGGGGTGAATACATAGATTACGTGGGGTGAATACATAGATTATGCGGGTTAAATACATAGATCACGTGGGGTGAATACACAGATTACGTGGGGTGAATAAATAGATTACGTGGGGTGAATAGAGATTACGTGGGGTGAATACATAAATTACGTGGGGTGAATACATAGATTATGTGGGTTAAATACATAGATCACGTGGGATGAATACAGATTACGTGGGGTGAATAAATAGATCACGTGGGGGTGAATAGAGATTACGTGGGGTGAATACATAAATTACGTGGGGTGAATACATAGATTACGTGGGGTGAATACATAGATTACGTGGGGTCAATACATAGATTACATATGGCAACAATAAGGTCGCACTAGTACAGTCATATTTCAGCAATATATCGAAGCCCTGCAATCGTAAAATGAGGCAATAACATAACAAAAAGTAATAAAAAAAAGTAGAAAAATAATACATCCCACATTAAAATTCATTTCTTAACTTCGTTATTTCGCTATGTTGCCAACAACCACTGATAATAACAACGTTACTAGAAACAGATGCGTCGTGTGAAAATACCTAAAAAGGAGAAGGTAAAAATACCTCTCGTACATTAGTCACGTTCACGCCATTCTACGACAATCAACCCCCCACCCCCCTCTGCTCACCATGGTAACCACTGGACCGGGGGTATCCCCACGCAGTAGCGGTCCACGGCCTCGGCCAGCGTGGAGCTCTCGTCGTCGTAGGTGAGGAGCCAGAGGACCTGGGCCAGGTATTTCCGGGACTTGGTCTCGTTCTGATGCTGGCGGCAGGCGTGCATGAAACACGTGATGGCGCACACGCCCGTCTGGATGTTCCTGCTCACAACAAACATTGTGTTATACAGGTGTTACACGGCAGGCGTGCATGAAACACGTGATGGCGCACACGCCCGTCTGGATGTTCCTGCTCACAACAAACATTGTGTTATACAGGTGTTACACGGCAGGCGTGCATGAAACACGTGATGGCGCACACGCCCGTCTGGATGTTCCTGCTCACAACAAACATTGTGTTATACAGATGTTACACGGCAGGCGTGCATGAAACACGTGATGGCGCACACGCCCGTCTGGATGTTCCTGCTCACAACAAACATTGTGTTATACAGGTGTTACACGGCAGGCGTGCATGAAACACGTGATGGCGCACACGCCCGTCTGGATGTTCCTGCTCACAACAAACATTGTGTTATACAGGTGTTACACGGCAGGCGTGCATGAAACACGTGATGGCGCACACGCCCGTCTGGATGTTCCTGCTCACAACAAACATTGTGTTATACAGGTGTTACACGGCAGGCGTGCATGAAACACGTGATGGCGCACACGCCCGTCTGGATGTTCCTGCTCACAACAAACATTGTGTTATACAGGTGTTACACGGCAGGCGTGCATGAAACACGTGATGGCGCACACGCCCGTCTGGATGTTCCTGCTCACAACAAACATTGTGTTATACAGGTGTTACACGGCAGGCGTGCATGAAACACGTGATGGCGCACACGCCCGTCTGGATGTTCCTGGTCACAACAAACATTGTGTTATACAGGTGTTACACGGCAGGCGTGCATGAAACACGTGATGGCGCACACGCCCGTCTGGATGTTCCTGCTCACAACAAACATTGTGTTATACAGGTGTTACACGGCAGGCGTGCATGAAACACGTGATGGCGCACACGCCCGTCTGGATGTTCCTGCTCACAACAAACATTGTGTTATACAGGTGTTACACGGCAGGCGTGCATGAAACACGTGATGGCGCACACGCCCGTCTGGATGTTCCTGCTCACAACAAACATTGTGTTATACAGGTGTTACACGGCAGGCGTGCATGAAACACGTGATGGCGCACACGCCCGTCTGGATGTTCCTGCTCACAACAAACATTGTGTTATACAGGTGTTACACGGCAGGCGTGCATGAAACACGTGATGGCGCACACGCCCGTCTGGATGTTCCTGCTCACAACAAACATTGTGTTATACAGGTGTTACACGGCAGGCGTGCATGAAACACGTGATGGCGCACACGCCCGTCTGGATGTTCCTGCTCACAACAAACATTGTGTTATACAGGTGTTACACGGCAGGCGTGCATGAAACACGTGATGGCGCACACGCCCGTCTGGATGTTCCTGCTCACAACAAACATTGTGTTATACAGGTGTTACACGGCAGGCGTGCATGAAACACGTGATGGCGCACACGCCCGTCTGGATGTTCCTGCTCACAACAAACATTGTGTTATACAGGTGTTACACGGCAGGCGTGCATGAAACACGTGATGGCGCACACGCCTGTCTGGATGTTCCTGCTCACAACAAACATTGTGTTATACAGGTGTTACACGGCAGGCGTGCATGAAACACGTGATGGCGCACACGCCCGTCTGGATGTTCCTGCTCACAACAAACATTGTGTTATACAGGTGTTACACGGCAGGCGTGCATGAAACACGTGATGGCGCACACGCCTGTCTGGATGTTCCTGCTCACAACAAACATTGTGTTATACAGGTGTTACACGGCAGGCGTGCATGAAACACGTGATGGCGCACACGCCCGTCTGGATGTTCCTGCTCACAACAAACATTGTGTTATACAGGTGTTACACGGCAGGCGTGCATGAAACACGTGATGGCGCACACGCCCGTCTGGATGTTCGTGGTCACAACAAACATTGTGTTATACAGGTGTTACACGGCAGGCGTGCATGAAACACGTGATGGCGCACACGCCCGTCTGGATGTGCCTGGTCACAACAAACATTGTGTTATACAGGTGTTACACGGCAGGCGTGCATGAAACACGTGATGGCGCACACGCCCGTCTGGATGTTCCTGCTCACAACAAACATTGTGTTATACAGGTGTTACACGGCAGGCGTGCATGAAACACGTGATGGCGCACACGCCCGTCTGGATGTTCCTGCTCACAACAAACATTGTGTTATACAGGTGTTACACGGCAGGCGTGCATGAAACACGTGATGGCGCACACGCCCGTCTGGATGTTCCTGCTCACAACAAACATTGTGTTATACAGGTGTTACACGGCAGGCGTGCATGAAACACGTGATGGCGCACACGCCCGTCTGGATGTTCCTGCTCACAACAAACATTGTGTTATACAGGTGTTACACGGCAGGCGTGCATGAAACACGTGATGGCGCACACGCCTGTCTGGATGTTCCTGGTCACAACAAACATTGTGTTATACAGGTGTTACACGGCAGGCGTGCACGAAACACGTGATGGCGCACACGCCCGTCTGGATGTTCCTGCTCACAACAAACATTGTGTTATACAGGTGTTACACGGCAGGCGTGCATGAAACACGTGATGGCGCACACGCCCGTCTGGATGTTCCTGCTCACAACAAACATTGTGTTATACAGGTGTTACACGGCAGGCGTGCATGAAACACGTGATGGCGCACACGCCCGTCTGGATGTTCCTGCTCACAACAAACATTGTGTTATACAGGTGTTACACGGCAGGCGTGCATGAAACACGTGATGGCGCACACGCCCGTCTGGATGTTCCTGCTCACAACAAACATTGTGTTATACAGGTGTTACACGGCAGGCGTGCATGAAACACGTGATGGCGCACACGCCCGTCTGGACGTTCCTGCTCACAACAAACATTGTGTTATACAGGTGTTACACGGCAGGCGTGCATGAAACACGTGATGGCGCACACGCCCGTCTGGATGTGCCTGGTCACAACAAACATTGTGTTATACAGGTGTTACACGGCAGGCGTGCATGAAACACGTGATGGCGCACACGCCCGTCTGGATGTTCCTGCTCACAACAAACATTGTGTTATACAGGTGTTACACGGCAGGCGTGCATGAAACACGTGATGGCGCACACGCCCGTCTGGATGTTCCTGCTCACAACAAACATTGTGTTATACAGGTGTTACACGGCAGGCGTGCATGAAACACGTGATGGCGCACACGCCCGTCTGGATGTTCCTGCTCACAACAAACATTGTGTTATACAGGTGTTACACGGCAGGCGTGCATGAAACACGTGATGGCGCACACGCCCGTCTGGATGTTCCTGCTCACAACAAACATTGTGTTATACAGGTGTTACACGGCAGGCGTGCATGAAACACGTGGTGGCGCACACGCCCGTCTGGATGTTCCTGGTCACAACAAACATTGTGTTATACAGGTGTTACACGGCAGGCGTGCATGAAACACGTGATGGCGCACACGCCCGTCTGGATGTTCCTGCTCACAACAAACATTGTGTTATACAGGTGTTACACGGCAGGCGTGCATGAAACACGTGATGGCGCACACGCCCGTCTGGATGTTCCTGCTCACAACAATTATTGTGTTATACAGGTGTTACACGGCAGGCGTGCATGAAACACGTGATGGCGCACACGCCCGTCTGGATGTTCCTGCTCACAACAAACATTGTGTTATACAGGTGTTACACGGCAGGCGTGCATGAAACACGTGGTGGCGCACACGCCCGTCTGGATGTTCCTGGTCACAACAAACATTGTGTTATACAGGTGTTACACGGCAGGCGTGCATGAAACACGTGATGGCGCACACGCCCGTCTGGATGTTCCTGCTCACAACAAACATTGTGTTATACAGGTGTTACACGGCAGGCGTGCATGAAACACGTGATGGCGCACACGCCCGTCTGGATGTTCCTGCTCACAACAAACATTGTGTTATACAGGTGTTACACGGCAGGCGTGCATGAAACACGTGATGGCGCACACGCCCGTCTGGATGTTCCTGCTCACAACAAACATTGTGTTATACAGGTGTTACACGGCAGGCGTGCATGAAACACGTGATGGCGCACACGCCCGTCTGGATGTTCCTGCTCACAACAAACATTGTGTTATACAGGTGTTACATTAAGTTATACACGTGTTACACACGAGTTATACACGTATTATACTGAGTCTTTACAGATGCTGTAAGTGTTACACGGTTACATTAATGGGTACACATGTGATACACGGAGGGTTGTAAGGTTATACACTAAGTTATTGAGTTGCTACACCGAACGTTTTACAGGTGTTACCCTGCACGTCATAAAATTTACAAGGAGGGTTATACAGGTGTCATACCGAGTTATACACATGTTGCACTGAGACTTATAGAAGTGTTACATTGATAATGACACAAGATCAAGCTTCACCGGCCCCTGCGTACCACGTAACAATAAGACCTTCATCCTTCCCCCTCCTCCACAAGCTAAATGAGGGTCGACTGTACATTCATAAACCACTGATGGTCATATCGCGTCAATGGGAGAAAGAAGGCAAGAGCGGAGCCATGTCCCCGGGGGTAACCCCTACTCTTTGCGAAAGACATAGGATCTGTATCGTGCGACCACACAGCCATGGCCACAGCGGGCCGCGAACCACCGATCCACGTGCCGTTAGGCTCTCAGGTGGCCACGGAGTGAGGTGTCAGTGGGTACCTTTCTCGCGTGAAAAGAGCCTCCAGGTAGTCTCCCCACAGGGCCCAGGCCTTCACCAACGTGTCGTGCATCTGCACCGCCGCCGAGAATGCCTTGTTCGCGTCCTCCGACCTGATGGGCACAGGGAACCAGGCATGGATAGATAGATGCGTTAGGAGGACGCTACCAGACATAATCACGTGGTTAAACCAATGACAATTAAAAATGACCATGGCCGAAGGGAGTTAAATCTGTTTTTGTTTTCTATTTAAATCTCGTTTATGTAATGCGATACCCCTGAGAGGGTTTGCCTTCCAGCAGGGTAACCTTAATAAATATAACAATAAAATAACATAAATACATAGATTACCGCTATTAATAATGATAATTCAGTAAATTATAGACGGAAATATATCTATTGAGTAACAATTAAGATTCATACTCTTAAGTTAATTTGTGGAAAATCCACAAGAATAGTACAACTGCTTCAATACAAACGCACTAACTAACAGCACTTTGTGTATGTTACAAGAGCCGTTTGCTTCTAAAGGGTTTGCCAATAAACTAACCACAGTAATTTACACACACGATGGCACTAAACCCTCAAGATTGCTGAGACGTACCTGCCAATCTGAGCAAGGAACATCCCCTTCAGTGCATAGAACTCAGCGGTCATCTCCTTTGTGAAGTACTTCAGGTTTGTCGACTCAATGACCTCCAAGCCCTGCAGACAAGGTCATCGTATGTTGTTAACCTCAGATGTACATGGGACAAGTAAGGCTCATCGCTTGATTCTATGGTTTATGCAAGATATACCTAGTTACACCAATTTAGGTTTATCGCTTGGTTTAACTTCCATACATGAGCATAGATTTGCATCGTCTACATATGAGCATAGATTTGTAATTCGGGACAATATATTATGAGTTTCTACTGGAAAAAAAACACCTCCTTATGACGTTGATAATATGAAAAGCTTATTCTTTTATCACAGTGAATTTAACCGTCGCTCTTACCTCCTGAAGCTCATTTTTGCCCATAACTCCTGACATCTGGAGATAGCACTTGACCTGTTGCCGGATCTTCTGAAAGCAGTCCACGATGGGAACGCTCGGGATTGTGTGGATCCTGAAGACAAAGATCACATCGCAATTACTATCAGATCACGTCATCGCTTTCATCGCACATAAACCATTTAAAACGATCCACAGGGAACCCAAACAAAGTGAAACAAATCTCAGTCATACATAATGCAGCTGTGGTCAAGGTCACAGCCTAGACCTTCAAAGTGGCAATATTTTATCAGGAACGCGAACGGTTTAGGGTAACAATACTTTGTAAGCCAAAAGGTCAGTGCGGCAGCTGTCACTAGAGTCACGTGACACCCAGAAATCATCATGTATTAAAACAAAACAGCAACGCAAACTTCATAATTAATACGATGAGCAATACATAACACGTGAGCAGTAAATACAAGTTTCATTACTTCAACCGCCTTTAAGGTGAGACACCAATATGGAGCTATATCCACAACGCGTAATTAAATAAAAACTAAAACCACGGCCACTTCTGCTACCGGCCATCACATGACTACACCGGTAGCCGTTAAAAAATATGACTATATCCCTTATGGATTACAAAGCTTTGAGACGCATGAAGTTACAGTGATGGCTCCTCATAACAATCACATATAGATTTTATTTTTCTCATATATTGACAGAGGAGACGTCTTAGCGCGATCTCCAGCCAGAGTCCGCCATGATGGCGCCCTGACAGACCCACGGTAGGCAGACTTACCGGCTGAGGAGATCGAGACAGACGCCGGTGAGGTTCTGTTTGCGCGCCACTTTGCCGAAGTGAATGATGGCCTGGGCCGAGGCGTGCACTCCCAGCATGGAGTGGTTCTGAGTCTGAAATAACACGGCCATTTGACGTCATCAAACCACATATCGCATCCCGGGTTCTCAGTGTGACGTCATCATGAATAGTAACAAAGATGTATAAACAAAATATGGAACTAAGACTTTTTTTCTCCAAAAAACACAAATTGTAAAATCTATTTAATTCCTGATTTCTTTACGGCTTTTTTTCGCAGTGACTCTTTTTGCTTTGTCTCAATTTTAATATCCATGTACATATATTGACATAACATGGCGACCATAATCCAACATCAGCGTGATAATACAATAGCGCTATACAGTTCTCGCGATCGGGCCGCGAGACTTCAGTTTTGGGGACAAACAAACACACGTGCTCCATGTTGAAGTATAGGCAGCTATAAGTCAATTTCTTTCCAGGTTTATTCTAAAGATTATGAGTACCATTTCACTAAACATGGCTATGGGAGATATACGTTAAAATATTTGGAGGCGATGAAGCGCAGAACTTGGGGAATATACAAGGAAAAATCCGTCTTCAAAACACTCGAAAGCTAAAAATAACGTTCTAAATTTAGCCCTGCACCCGGGCTTTCGCAAGTTCACCAAGCAGAGAGTGACGTCACAGAGTTTCGCGTGCCTCCGCGGTAACAAAAATGGCGAGAGCAAGTGATCGACTTAACCATTTCGCTGTCAAAATGTGCAGTGCATGGAGTAACAACACACGGGTGCGTCATTAAACCACATGGTAAAGATAAAATAAGACCAGTTGGGTGTTTTCGTATCACTTTTGGATCACGAAAAGACCAAGTTTCTTCATTTTTGTAAGTTTTCTGTTTGAAGCGTTGCGCCAACGTTGTCACCGGGGAGAATCCGTGTGACGTCATAATGCCTCGTTTTCGTAGGAAATGCAAAAAAATGTTATTTTCTCAGTCGTATTGTCCCGTCGTAACAAATATTCGTCATTGTGATGGCGCAAACGAATAAAAAATATGTCATCTATCCGTTTTGTGAAGCTATATGTCTTAAATATTCTTAATCATAGCGCCAGGCCTTCTGCAATGGACCCACCCCTCGGCGCCTGGCTTTTGCGCAGGTAGTCTGGTTCCCAGTCTCTCTATTTGCGTAACATACACGTCACCCCTACGTCACAGATAGTCATAATACCAGTGTGCGCGGAGATTCTAAACTCGTTCCGAACACGTGCTTCGTTTGTTTGTCCCCAAAATGAGTAAACCGGAAGTCTAATCGAACGAGACTTTATAGCCCTATTACAACAACATTTACCTATAATACGCTTGAATATTTCGCAAAAATCTACAAAATCCGTATTTTACGTTCGCCCTACGGAATACCGCAGACTAATGCCTCCAGCCTGGGCCGGCGATGACGTCACGTCACGTGACCTACCGGGTCGTGCTGCGCCTGCGTGTCGTACTGGTTGACGATGAACTGGTAGTGATGTTGGCGCCACGTGAAGATGTCGCTCCAGTGAGACAAATCGTCAGATATCATGGGCAACCGATTCCTGGGATGAACAGAACACCAAGACGGTCAAATGTAAGGCTTAAAGCGGGTGTCCAACCTAATTTAATCGCGATCTGCACCGAAAGTTTACATCTTGAAATTAAATTGGCGAGTGTTAACTCTTTGTTTCGGCTGACTGGTAAGAAGAAAAAAATTAAAGCAACCCGCCTCCAGCAATGTCGAGCAGAGCGCCATTTTGCCGGGAGCAGTGACGCGTATTGTGACTATTCATGTGGCACCGCCTTATGTTATCACTCGCGGAGAGAGAGATCAGGGCCGCGATTTACAGATGAACAGCGGTAGTTCCAAGCCGCGCAGTAGAACATGATCTTAGTGTTTCATGGAAAAGTACCGTCCAAACAAATTGATATACGTCTTGCGACGATTGACTCCGCAACAATGCCATGATTGGAGTTAGAATCGCAGCTATTTATATTAACGATGATCACGCGCTCTTGTTTTGCTCACACAATAGGATCAATTTCCGGTTTGAAGAAATTAGAGTATCGCCTCCTGATTGGTCAATCGCGGACACACCTCCAAAAAGGGCTGCCGCCTGGGTAGGCGGCGAAATCGTGCCCGGCGGTCACTTCTAAATTTTATTGTGAGCTATAGATAGGACGAAAAATGCTGTAATTTGGAGGATAGACAATTGGACGATATGAATCGGTAAAGCAGCATTAGAGGCCAGGCTAGCGGTTCCCTTTAATAAACCAGATATCATGGGCAACCCGTTCCTGGACCCGTTATCTTCGTATTGGTCCATACTTAGTCCAACTTTGGACAAAGGAGAAGATATCTTAGCCCAAGTACACCCATATTCTCAATTGCCTGATGCCCAGGTACTGCCAAAGCTACTTGTAATGTGTAACGCCTCAGTTATGCACACTGACTGACTGACCTCCATGTTTTCACGATGGCCTTCATGTCGTGGAGACTCGAGTCCCGCCCGATGTTGGTTGGCTGCAGTCCCTGGTTCACCTGCGCCGCCTCCTGTAACTCCATAATCTGCTGCGCCGCCTGTCGGACAAAGAAAACACAAGGTCAAAGTCAAAACGCAAGGTCAAGTTCAGCGTAATGACGTGGGACCGGCGTCTCCGTCGAAGCTGTCGATCATGTAGCTTTTTTATTTCTTTATTTCAATGTCAATGTATCATGTAGCTTTGTTTATCACTGAATACACGTCGTCCTATCCATCAATAGGTTCTAATGGACAGTGCAACGTACTGTATGCAGATATCCACAAACAGAATTAAACATAGAAATTGTAGCTTTCAAGCTGCAGAAAACATCGCAGGAGATAATGTTCACTTGTTACGACGCCACCATGACCAGACATCGTTCAAATACAAATCCAAGAGACACTGCCGACGTCTGTGTCTACATAGCTACGAGACAAGCAATGGGTGAATGTTGCCGTACCTGGAGCAGATTAACGTGTATGTGTGAGACGACGCCCGGTAGGCGGCGCCACTCTTTGATGGCCAGCGTGCTCGACACTTCCACCAGTCGCTCAATCTGAAACAAGGGGAGGTCATTCCGGGACCACAGACCGGTCTACTACCGGATACAGTACTCGCCGCCATAGCATGTAAGATACAGACACAGGGAAGAAGGGAAGAGCGAATGGGGGAGGTTGCATATTTATTCAAATCATTGCCGAATTCCGTACGGTAAAGCTGCCGCCCTCTACTGGCTGAGTTACCCGGTAACCCTTGCCGGGCGGACAGACTGTTGTAGTTTGTACGCATGGGTTATTCCTTCACCAGATGGCACCAATGTCCCACGCGGATTCTACGTGACTAAACACCGAAAAGGGAAGTCCGATTATCCCCCTTCGGGGTGTTTACTATATTGTCAAAGGTGCCATAGTTCTAATGTGCATGGCTAGCCCTGGTTGACTCCAATGCAAACTTTACTAAATCCAAAATGGCGCATGTCCGTCCCACAAACCACAGCAACGCGCGCACGTGTGCCGGTCGCACAAGGCTACCGAAAGCGCGTCACTGCCATTGTACTAGAGTGAAATTTGGCGAACTACGTCAGCGCGTGAAGTCGACCTCTAATATTTCATATTCAATGAGCAAACCAGACATTAAGGAGACTTTAAGGAGAGTTTGGTGGAAAGAATTCAATATTTTCGGTTTTCCCCACAAAAAACTATCGGAGACTGCATATGATGACACTCGGCAGCGCGGCCATGTTGTTTGTCGTTAGGCTCTCACGTGGCCAGAACACTCAAGGCGAGCGCTCCAGCCCACTGAGCTATCGGGCCGGCCCCTCCATGTTGTTTGCCTACCATGTTGAGGTGGTGGTCTTCCGGGTGACAGATGGCGATGTAGCCTCGATACAGGTTGACCTTCCACGCCATCTCCTTGGGACAGCTCTGCTCCACCTGGCGGCCAAAGTCAGAACCACCGTCAGTCAGATATACACGTCACGGCAAGCTGTCGTCATAATCTCAATTACCACTACCCAAGATGATCAAGTGGAAAAATCAATCCTGTCTTACAAAGACATTATTGGAGTCATTAGTATTCTAGATAGCTGATGACTATTATCAAATTACGTACGTTTTATACACAGTAATGTCCTATGTATAGTCAACATACAAAAAAGCTCAATATGGAACTGAGAGACGCTGTCAAAACTACTGAACACCAGCGCCAAGACAGTTCGCCATTAATAACGGACACTTTTGTGTTTAATTGTGCCATACATTTACGTGTGACGAAATTTTACCTATTTAATTACGTGATAGTAACCATGTTGAATAATAGCAAACCTTTTGTTGCCAGATATCAGTACATGTGTTTATATTTTACATTTAAGACTATTAACATTAACTGGAATTTTCCAGATTCACGGTGGCATCCACCAGCATCATGTTGGTGATCCAATGACAGACTGAAGCAGGGTGTGTTACCTGGGCCAGAGCGTCTTTCATCAGCGTCCAGTTGGGTACGCGCCACGCACTCTCCAACACCAGGTGGGGCTTCGTGTTGCCCTTGGAGTTGGCGTACTCCAGCAGTAAGTCCCACTGGTTGAGTTCCTTCGAACATCTGCAACATGTGTAATAACATGCCCCATTCATGTTAAATTTAATTACTGGAGACAATTAATTCTGTCTGAGCGATGGTCAGCCAAGCAAGCTTACTAATATTTAATGGTATGTAATTAAATAATGGCCGATTTATGATTATCTGAATATATAACACAGTTACCCCCCACCCCACCCCACCCCTCAACCAATCAGCCCCAAAAAATGAACGAATCTATGCCTGATCTGTCCTCCCAACAGCCGCAACTGACAGGCTATTACCACCGATCTGGATTTCCTACCTGATCCAGTGTTCCTCCCACATCCTGTACTCGGGCAGGACGGAGGGGGAGCTGGGGCCAGCGCTGTGGTCCTGCCGAGCCTTCGCCATAGCCTGAGAGGCGACATCACCAACATTACATCACCAAAATTACATCACCAAAATTTCAACACCAATATATGGACAGATGCACTGTATCCACCACATTTCAAAAAAATTAAATTGAACTTTTTTTGTTATTACACTACTTAAAATAATAGTTTTCATAATATTTAGGGGGGAACGTCCATCAGTTAGTAAGCAGGCCGTGCTGCAGGTCAACAAGTCGTGGGTTCGAACCCCGTCACCTGCATCGGGGGCAACTTTTTTCCCATTCCCATTTCGGTTTCCCGGAAGATTTCTCGGCCCTTTTTAGCCTTCATGGGGTTCAGTGGTCTAAACGACCATTTTTTTTAATTTCATAAAACAGTATTTGTTTCTACACTGAGTGAATATACTGTCACGCTGTCACAACGCGCGTTACGTACCAGCCAAGAGTTAGGAAACAGGCCCGTCGGAAGCAGACGTGAGGGGCAGACAAAGCTCAAACTTTCGATCTGGGGGTGGATCGTTAAAAACTTACCCTCCGGGGTGGGGTGGGGAGGGGGTGGGGCGCTCTCTGAAAATTTGCGACTGGGAAGCGGGCACGACCGATGTGACGTCATAATAACGTCTAGTAGCCATATGACCTTTTTTCGGCGGGGGGGGGGGGGAGGGGTGGTTGTCGGGCCTGGGAAATTTAAATGGAAGATTTTGAATGACATTGTGAGCTGGGCACTACTGACCGCCTCATACGACTGCTGGGCTTGCTCGAAGAAGCCGTGCTGTTCATAGGCCATTGCCATGCTCGTCTCCTGGAACTTGGCTCTCTTCTGCCAGATCCCGGTCAGCATGTCCTCCTCCTTCAGCAGGGAGTACAGCTCACACAGGGAGTCCAAGGTCTCCTGGGCGGGGGTGGGGTGAAAGGATACAGTGTCGAATGTCAAGGGATGGATTAAGGGTCATTTATGTGCACCACAGGACGAACACTTCAGTGCCATGAACACGTGTTTTATCTATGAACGAATTTGATCTAACTGAGCGCTGACGGAGTAAACTTTTAGTGCAATGAAAACGTGTTGTTTCTACGGTTGCATTTTATTTAAGTGAGGGTTGACGGTACGTTCAGCTTGTAAGGCTATATATCGCACCATAACAGTTACTGTCAGTCATAATTGACTGACCAAGGCTAATGACACACGAGGTGGCTTATCAGCAGAAATTATTCATTAAAATAACTTCGTAATGGGTGAAAGGCATAGGCTGCGAGAATCCAGACTAACAAATAACATTTTCTCGCTGATGTAAATCTAAATAAAAATTCTATTATACCAAACTATACGAAATATAATAATATATAATATACGAAAAACTATGTCCTCTTCAATAAATAATCATAATAATAACATAATAAGGAGGGAGGAGACTGTCTCCCTGATTCTGCGAATAGCTGTATGTGGAGGTCACAGATAACGATTAATGTTGGATAGCGTTACTCGTTTAATAAACTGTTTACCATTATAGTCACGGATCTGTCACAGAGGTGTCACAGAGATGTCAGAGAGCTGTCAGAGAGCTGTCAGAGAGCTGTCAGAGAGCTGTCAGAGAGCTGTCAGGAGGCTGGGCGGACGTACCTGTTGAGGGGAGGTGACGGGTTCGAATTCGTATTCGCTGCTGACAGGCTTGGCCCTGATGAGCTGTGTGCTGAGACCGTTATCGAAGGCCATTCGCTCGAGGGTGAGCACGGCCCGGTGCCATAGGTTGTGGGTCTTACCGAGGTACTGAAACAACGGCACGGGGTCACAATGTACTTATAGGTATAGTGTGGGTCTTACCGAGGTACTGAAACAACGGCACGGGGTCACAATGTACTTATAGGCATAGTGTGGGTCTTACCCAGGTACTGAAACAACGGCACGGGGTCACAATGTACTTATAGGTATAGCGTGGGTCTTACCCAGGTACTGAAACAACGGCACGGGGTCACAATGTACTTATAGGTACAGTGTGGGTCTTACCCAGATACTGAAACAACGGCACGGGGTCACAATGTACTTATAGGTATAGTGTGGGTCTTACCCAGATACTGAAACAACGGCATGGGGTCACAATGTACTGAAGGTAAAGCAACGGCACGGGTTCACAATGTACTAAAGGTAAAGCAACGGCACGGGTTCACAATGTACTTAAAGGTATAGCCACACCAGCACGGGGTCGCAATGTACTTAAAGATATACAACAACGGCACGGGGTCGCAACGTAGTTAAAGCTATAGCGACAACCGTACGGGGTCACAATGTACTTAAAGATATTGCAACAACGGTACGGGGTCTCAATGTACTTAAAGGTATTGCAACAACCGTACGAGGTCACACTGTACTTAAAGGTATTGCAACAACGGCAAGGGGTCACAATGTACTTAAAAAGGTACAGCAACAACGGCAAGGGGTCACAATGTACTTACAGGTATAGCACCAACGGCAAGGGGTCACAATGTACTTAAATGTACCGCGACGCACCAGATTTCTAGGTATTTAAATGTACGACAAATGGGCCATAATATACTTAAATGTACTACATCAATGTACTGTATAGGGTCACAATGTATTTAAATATACGGCCATGGGTAACATTACCAACGGCAGTGTCATATTGTATTATGAAGCTCTGACCTTGAGGCTGCATGGTCTGACGGGAACACAGGGGACGCACCGACCTTGAGGATACATGGTCTGATGGGGACAGCAGGGACGCACTGACCTTGAGGATACATGGTCTGATGGGGACAGCAGGGACGCACTGACCTTGAGGATACATGGTCTGACGGGAACACAGGGGACGCACCGACCTTGAAGATACATGGTCTGATGGGGACAGCAGGCACGCACTGACCTTGAGGATACATGTTCTGATGGGGACAGAGGGGACGTACTGAGCTTGAGGATACATGGTCTGATGGGGATAGCAGGGACGCACTGACCTTGAGGATACATGGTCTGACGGGAACACGCGACGCACCGACCTTGAAGATACATGGTCTGATGGGGACAGCAGGGACGCACTGACCTTGAGGATACATGCTCTGATGGGGACAGCAGGGACGCACTGACCTTGAGGATACATGGTCTGATGGGGACAGCAGGGACGCACCGACCTTAAAGACACATGGTCTGATGGGGACAGCAGGGACGCACTGACCTTGAGGATACATGGTCTGATGGGGACAGCAGGGACGCACTGACCTTGAGGATACATGGTCTGATGGGGACAGCAGGAACGCACTGACCTTGAGGATACATGGTCTGATGGGGACAGCAGGGACGCACTGACCTTGAGGATACATGCTCTGATGGGGACAGCAGGGACGCACTGACCTTGAGGATACATGGTCTGATGGGGACAGCAGGGACGCACTGACCTTGAGGATACATGGTCTGATGGGGACAGCAGGGACGCACTGACCTTGAGGATACATGGTCTGATGGGGACAGCAGGGACGCACTGACCTTGAGGATACATGCTCTGATGGGGACATCAGGGACGCACTGACCTTGAGGATACATGGTCTGATGGGGACAGCAGGGACGCACTGACTCAGCGCTTCGACAAAGGTGTGAATGGCACTCGGGTGGCAGTCCCGCTGGATCACGTGACTTCCGCTGCAGAGGAACGCGCCGATCTCTCCAGCCAGCGTCTGAAGCAAACAGGTCAACATCATCAATATTCATGAAAAGAGAAACATTGGTGCGCACGGAAACAAAGAAATTAGTATCGACGTTTTGCAGGTGATAAATTTAAGCAAAATAATATTTATCCTAATACATTTATAATAGAAATATTCGTTATGATTATCAGAAATAATACTTGTAATATCATAATATGGCATTTGCAAGTACACGTAGTGGTACGGATCACAAAGTATCCCCCGTTTGGTCACAGTTAGCGGCCTTAAAAAACACTTTACGTTTAAACGGTTGAGCGAGCACCATGACCACTACGTCAACCAATGAAAATGGGTTACACTGCAATGCTAAGACCCCACTCACATGTTGCATCCGGTCTGACAGCAGCTTCCAAACGCGCGGAAACAGCTGCAGCCAAATGTCGTGTGACAGCTGCGTGTTGCTGTGACACAACTGTGATAACGCCTGCAGGAAGGACGTCGTCTGCAAAGGTCAAGGACACAATGGTACAGCAGTGAGACGCCGGTACGCAGCCGCTTATGTAATAACAAATAGGTCATTCCAATAGTTCTAATAAATAATAATTACAATCATGTGTCACATGTATTCCATTAAACTGATTAGAATATTTGATCTAAACACAAAACCAAAAAAATACAGTCGCTATACAAAAACACTTACATGTAAATATAAAATCAAACTTGATAAGTTAATTACAACAAATTCCTTGCATCATTACAATTGCATCATTAAAAATCTTCACTGGTGACTCCAAGTATAAAATTAATAAAATAAATAGTTTGGATTAAATTATATATTTAATGGCCTATAAAATGGCACACAAAGCTAATGCCCTTCCGATGCCCGACATGATGGGCATATCGCCGTCCTCCGCTACCTTGAATCCTCGACAACTCTTGAGGAAGTTGGCTTGGCGCTGGAGCAGCAGGTGAAAGTTCTGCTTGGGGTCCTTGCTCTCCTTCTTGGGCACTTCTTTCGACACGAGGCCCTCCTCCACAGCCACCCCAGACAACTCAATGTCTATGTCGTCCTGAGGACAGTGTGCAACAATATCATATCCGAAAACTATATACATGTATAAATATATATATATAAGATTTTTTTAAATTATAATAATGCCATTAGCTAATAAAAATATTCTAATAATAACAATATAATAATGGCAGCATTAAGTAAGGATGTAAACACAAGTATAATAACATAACTATGTAAATTGAAGATTATTAATAATAGTTATAATAATAATAACAAATGTCGCTCGATATTTATAAAAACAATTTACAATACAATATACAATGACACTAATAATATTAATAATAATGATAATTATAACTATCGAGCAAATAGATGAGAGAGATATGCAAATATAAGACCGTTTTGGGATCTCGAAACGGGACAAACACCAGACTCCCGCAGACAGGACCACCCTTCCCCCCACACCCACCTCCTCCTTGTTCTCAAGGGCATCCACGTCCATGGGTTCGACCTTGAGCTTGGTTACCATGGCGAAGGCTGCCCTGTCGTGGCTGTCGGCCATGTTGTCCACACTGGTGGCTGCTGGAAGCATACAGCTGGGGCCGGACGACTGGATGCTGCAGGAGCTGTCAGCCACGTTCAGGAGCATCTGGAGCAGCCAGACATATTAAATTTAATGTTATTTCATTTTTAAGTATTTTTAATATTTTAGGCCACTGTTGTGGACAGGAAAGCTAAGCTGGGCCAAGACACCTTCCGAGACAATGAAATACACGTAGGTGGGATATATGAGGATCTTTAAGTTAGCATCCGACTGTGTCAAATTAGAAGTTAACGGTGAGACAAGATTACGTTAAGCTGTTCATTGATATTAGGTGTTAACTGGTTATAATTTCGCGGCATCGCATCACCTACCCCACCTATAATTTGTTTAATTGACACATTAATTTTCTTCCATTTAAAAAAACTAAAATTATAATTCAAAAAAAAAATTAAAATAATAATTTTGAAAGAAACTAAAATAATATTTAAAAAAAAGAATAATAAGAAAAAGAAGCTAAAATAGAAACAAATATGTATGTAATACTTGCAGAGATGCGAGATGCGGGATGTGACATCTATGACTGACCTCGATGCACTGCTTGATCCAGAAGTGTCCCCCCATGGCCTCCCAGTTCTGTGAGCAGGCCATGTATAGCAGGCGGTCAGACAGCCGGCCGCGGATACTGGTGTGGAAAACGTCCACGAACTTCTGCCGCAGTGCAGGCTGGGAGCAGCGGAGGCCGGCCAGGAAGGCGGGCTCCAGCTTGGAGGTCAGCTCACTGCCGCTCAGTGACTCGTCCCTGAAAGCCACGGTCACAAGAGTGGTTTATTTTATTTAGTAGGACGCTTCAACCTCTATAGCTCATATGGCGATAATGGGACTTTATCTTTAAATTTAGTACCCAGTTAAGGTAGAGCGGAGCCATGTCTCTGGGAGTGCCCCCCTACTCTTTGCGAAGAAGGACATGGGTTTTTTATCCTGAACATGGAGATTTGCGTCCATGAAAACGCCCCAATGACGATGGTCGTCATGGTAACTGTATGGGCATTAAAGTAATGCAGGATCTGAGTTCGCTTAAAGCTTGTATCATGACGGGGGCACGCCCGTTGACAATTAAGCATGACGCATGTCTGGCTGACAATGGATCATGACGCAGTATGTTGACAATGGATCATGACGCACGTCTGTTGACAATGGATTGTGACACACGTCTGTTGACAACAGATCATGACGCACGTCTGTTGACAACGGATTATGACGCACCTCTGTTGACAATGGATCATGACGCACGTTCGTTGATAACGGATAATAAGGCACGTCTGTTGACAATGGATCATGACGCACGTTCGTTGATAACGGATAATAAGGCACGTCTGTTGACAATGGATCATGACGCACGTTCGTTGATAACGGATAATAAGGCACGTCTGTTGACAATGGATCATGACGCACGTTCGTTGATAACGGATAATAAGGCACGTCTATTGACAATGGATCATGACGCACGTTCGTTGATAACGGATAATAAGGCACGTCTGTTGACAATGGATCATGACGCACGTTCGTTGATAACGGATAATAAGGCACGTCTGTTGACAATGGATCATGACGCACGTTCGTTGATAACGGATAATAAGGCACGTCTGTTGACAATGGATCATGACGCACGTTCGTTGATAACGGATAATAAGGCACGTCTGTTGACAATGGATCATGACGCACGTTCGTTGATAACGGATAATAAGGCAGGTCTGTTGACAATGGATCATGACGCACGTTCGTTGATAACGGATAATAAGGCACGTCTGTTGACACTGGATCATAACGTAGGTCTCTTGGTCACTGTATCTATAGATGTGACAGAGGGAGGGGGGTCACTCTACCCGTTGATGTGAGAGGGGGGGAGGGGGGTCACTATACCTGTAGATGTGGTTGACAAGCTCCAGGAACTGGGCGTTGAGCTCCTGGTCGGCGGTGAATCGCTTCTCGACGTGCTGCATGAGCTTCACCAGGAGGATGGCTTTCTCTCGCAGCGACGGCGACTGGTTGATGGCGATGGCCGTCTGCAGGGAAGGCTGATCGGTTGGTTTCATATAGGACCAGCCAATGCGAGAGTTGATTGCTTTGTTTGTGTTAAGAGGACTAAGCTGATTGGATGGTTTTATATAGGACCAGCCAATGCGAGAGTTGATTGCTTTGTTTGTGTTAAGAGAACTACTCTGATTGGTTGGTTTCATATAGGACCAGCCAATGCGAGAGTTTATTGCTTTGTTTGTGTTAAGAGAACTACTCTGATTGGTTGGTTTCATATAGGACCAGCCAATGCGAGAGTTGATTGCTTTGTTTGTGTTAAGAGAACTAATCTGATTGGTTGGTTTCATATAAGACCAGCCAATGCTGCTTTGTTTGTGTTAAGAGAATGACTCTGATTGGTTTGTTTCATATAGGACCAACCCCTGACAGTTGATTCCCTGCATTGTGTTAGAACTACTCTGATTGGTTGGATTCATATAGAACCAGCCAATAAGAGAATTGCTTGCTTTGTTTGTGTTAAGAGAACTAATCGGATTGGTCGGTTTCATATAGGACCAACCAACGACAGTTGATTCCCTGCATTGTGTTAGGAGAACTACTCTGAGTGGTTGGCTTCATATAGGACCGGCCAATGAGAGAGTTGACTGCTCGGTTTGTTTCTGCGCTTACATTTTTGGCTGATGCAGGACCAGATGTGATGGTTACCTTTTGTATAGTATAATCCGCGACAATATCTGTGTTATATCTGTGTTATATCTGTGTTATGTACAGTTATGTACAGCAACATATACTCTGGATACTAATTCTACTCTACACACTAAATCATCCAGGGAAGTCCCAGTTCAGTGTACAGTTCAGTGTACAACAAACAGATCAACATCACCATCATTCACGGTTACTGCATACCGGACCCGGTTGTTTGCCGACGTGGCACACGTGACTGACCTTGGTCTTGACCCACTCCTCCACCATCTTGGTGATGGCCTTCATGACCTTCGAATCCTGCGTCTTCTCGATCAGCCCCACCAGGATGGTGCCGATGAAGCCTTTGCGCATGTCCGGACTCATCACGCCCACGCGGTTCTTCACCAGATCCAGACTGAGAATCAACAGCTCGCTGGCGACTGAGACAGATCCAAAACGCAACATCAAAGGGCAGCCATACATTCTGGATTGGAATTCTACAATATCATTGTCTGAATGTTCTCATGATTAAATCGCATGCCTTTGTCTCGGGAGGTTCCCTGGTTCAGTTTATTTAATTGTTGAATATTCAATTTACAAAATATAAGGATAGATGCTCTGAGGTAGCGCGGAGGGGGGGTTCCGGGAGGATTCTCTGAGAGAGTGCGGAGGGGGGTTCCCGGAAGATCCTCTGAGGGAGTGCAGAGGGAGATTGCGTGAAGATCCTCTGAGGGAGTAAGGAGGAGGGTTCCGGGAAGATCTTCTAATGGAGTGCGGAGGGGGGTTCCGGGAAGATCCTCTCAGGGTGTGCGGAGGGGGGTTCCGAGAAAATCCTCTGAGTGAGAGCGGAGGGGGGTTCCGGGAAGATCCCCTGAGGGAGTGCGGAGGGGGACTACGAGAATATCCTCTGAGGACGTGCGCAGGGGGGTTCCGGGAAGATCATCTGAGGGAGTGTGTGGGGGACTGCAGGAAGATCTTCTAAGGGAGTGCGCAGGGGGGTTCCGGGAAGATCATCTGAGGGAGTGTGTGGGGGACTGCAGGAAGATCTTCTAAGGGAGTGCGCAGGGGGGTTCCGGGAAGATCCCCGAGGGAGTGCGGAGGGGCAACGTGGGAAGATCTTCTGCGGAGGGGGTATCTCGGAAGGGCCGTAGATTGGCACCGGACACCATCACTTACTGGGCATGGTCTCTGGAGAGGTGGAGGTGAGGTGTTCCCGAGCCATCCGCTGCAGGACGCGCATGAACGACGTGATCAGACGGTCGATGTAGCAGGGGTTGTGCATGCAGGCCGCCTTCAAAATCATCAGCGTCCCGAACAGCTGGGACAGCGACCCGCTCGTCGACCTGAAGCAGACGACAATTACCACATCTAATATGTTTAACATAAGACATACGACATTGAACGTATTTAGTATCTCTGGCATAAAGCAGACGACATTTGGCGTATTATATATCTGACATAAAGCAGACGACATTTAACGAAGGTTTTGGCCATAAAACAGGGGATATTAATGGCATTTAAGATCCTTCGAATAAAGCAGACAGCCAGTGACATTTTATATATTTGCCCCAAAGTAGACGACATTCAATTAAATATCTTGCATTTAAAGCAGGCGACATCGGCCGTGGAGAGGAGCTTTTGTATCACAAATAAACACAACCGTCCCCTTACTTATTAAACCTCACAATTGACCCGAAACAAAATCACTCCACAATTCAGACACACATAAAAAACGACCGTGAGCGCACGTAACAAGCGACCAACTGGCACCACTTACTTCTCATAGTCTGTGAGCCCCTCATAGACCACCTTGCTGACGCATGCGTACAGGCACTCGAGCTCTTCGTACTTGGAAGCGACGTTGGAGGTGGCGGGTTCGGTGGGGAAGAAGCCCATGAGACGTGAGAGGAGGCTGTGGACCGAGCGGATCACCTTGTTGTTGGGGCAGTTCATACAAGCGGCGATACCACGCTGTAGCGGCTTGAAGCTCGGCAGGATCAGGTCTTTGCGCTGGGGGAGGGATAAATAAATAAAGCCAGGAGCCATGGTAGTGTGGCTAAATAACAGTCATTTACAGTCACACTCCAGTACGTCATGTAGTGTCAAAATAATGATTGCAGTCACACTCCAGTCGGTCCTGTATTGACAAAATAATGATTGCAGTCACACTCCAGTACGTCGAGTAGTGACAAAAAATGATTGCAGTCGCACTCCAGTAAGTCCTGTAGTGACAAAATAATTATTGCAGTCACACTCCAGTACAACATGTAGTGACAAAATAATGATTGCAGTCACACTCCAGTACAACATGTAGTGACAAAATTATTAATGCAGTCACACTCCAGTCCGTCCTGTATTGACAAAATAATGATTGCAGTCACATCCCAGTACGTCATGTAGTGACAAAATAATGATTGCAGCGCACTCCAGTACGTCATGTAGTGGCAAAATAATGATTGCAGTCACACTCCAGCACTTCATGTAGTGACAAAATAATGATCGCAGTCTCACTCCAGTCCGTCCTGTATGGACAAAATAATGATTGCAGTCACACTCCAGTACATCATGTAGTGACAAAATAATGATTGCAGTCACACTCCAGTACATCATGTAGTGACAAAATAATGATTGCAGTCGCACTCCAGTACGTCATGTAGTGACAAAATAATGATTGCAGTCACACTCCAAGTACGTCATGTAGTGACAAAATAATGATTGCAGTCACACTCCAAGTACGTCATGTAGTGACAAAATAATGATTGCAGTCGCACTCCAGTACGTCATGTAGTGACAAAATAATGATTGCAGTCACACTCCAGTACGTCATGTAGTGACAAAATAATGATTGCAGTCACACTCAAGTACGTCATGTAGTGACAAAATAATGATTGCAGTCACACTCGTCCGTCATGTAGTGACAAAATAATGATTGCAGTCACACGCAAGTACGTCATGTAGTGACAAAATAATGATTGCAGTCACACTCGTCCGTCATGTAGTGACAAAATAATGATTGCAGTCACACGCAAGTACGTCTTGTAGTGACAAAAATAATGATTGCAGTCACACTCAAGTACGTCATGTAGTGACAAAATAATGATTGCAGTCACACTCGTCCGTCATGTAGTGACAAAATAATGATTGCAGTCACACGCAAGTACGTCTTGTAGTGACAAAAATAATGATTGCAGTCACACTCCAGTACGTCATGTAGTGACAAAATAATGATTGCAGTCACACTCGTCCGTCATGTAGTGACAAAATAATGATTGCAGTCACACGCAAGTACGTCTTGTAGTGACAAAAATAATGATTGCAGTCACACTCCAGTACGTCATGTAGTGACAAAATAATGATTGCAGTCGCACTCCAGTACGTCGTGTAGTGACAAAATAATGATTGCAGTCACACGCAAGTACGTCATGTAGTGACAAAATAATGATTGCAGTCACACTCAAGTACGTCATGTAGTGGCAAAATAATGATTGCAGTCACACTCCAGTCCGTCCTGTATTGACAAAATAATGATTGCAGTCGCACTCCAGTACGTCGTGTAGTGACAAAATAATGATTGCACTCACACTCCAGTCCGTCATGTAGTGACAAAATAATGATTGCACTCACACGCAAGTACGTCATGTAGTGACAAAATAATGATTGCACTCACACTCCAGTACGTCATGTAGTGACAAAATAATGATTGCACTCACACTCCAGTACGTCCTGTATTGACAAAATAATGATTGCACTCACACTCCAGTACGTCATGTAGTGACAAAATAATGATTGCAGTCGCACTCCAGTACGTCCTGTATTGACAAAATAATGATTGCAGTCACACTCCAAGTACGTCATGTAGTGACATAATAATGATTGCAGTCGCACTCCAGTACGTCATGTAGTGACAAAATAATGATTGCAGTCACACTCTAGTACGTCATGTAGTGACAAAATAATGATGGCAGTCGCACTCCAGTACGTCATGTAGTAACAAAATAATGATTGCAGTCGCACTCCAGTTCGTCCTGTATTGACAAACTAATGATTGCAGTTGCACTCCAGTCCGTCCTGTATTGACAAAATAATGATTGCCGTCGCACTCCAGTCCGTCATGTATTGACAAAATAATGATTGCAGTCACACTCCAGTCCGTCCTGTATTGACAAAATAATGATTGCAGTCACACTCCAGTCCGTCCTGTATTGACAAAATAATGATTGCAGTCACACTCCAGTCCGTCCTGTATTGACAAAATAATGATTGCCGTCGCACTCCAGTCCGTCATGTATTGACAAAATAATGATTGCAGTCACACTCCAGTCCGTCCTGTATTGACAAAATAATGATTGCAGTCACACTCCAGTCCGTCATGTATTGACAAAATAATGATTGCAGTCACACTCCAGTCCGTCCTGTATTGACAAAATAATGATTGCAGTCACACTCCAGTCCGTCCTGTATTGACAAAATAATGATTGCAGTCACACTCCAGTCCGTCCTGTATTGACAAAATAATGATTGCCGTCGCACTCCAGTCCGTCATGTATTGACAAAATAATGATTGCAGTCACACTCCAGTCCGTCCTGTATTGACAAAATAATGATTGCAGTCACACTCCAGTCCGTCCTGTATTGACAAAATAATGATTGCAGTCACACTCCAGTCCGTCCTGTATTGACAAAATAATGATTGCAGTCACACTCCAGTCCGTCCTGTATTGACAAAATAATGATTGCCGTCGCACTCCAGTCCGTCCTGTATTGACAAAATAATGATTGCAGTCGCACTCCAGTCCGTCCTGTATTGACAAAATAATGATTGCAGTCGCACTCCAGTCCGTCCTGTATTGACAAAATAATGATTGCAGTCACACTCCAGTTCGTCCTGTATTGACAAAATAATGATTGCAGTCACACTCCAGTTCGTCCTGTATTGACAAAATAATGATTGCCGTCACACTCCAGTCCGTCCTGTATTGACAAAATAATGATTGCAGTCACACTCCAGTTCGTCCTGTATTGACAAAATAATGATTGCCGTCACACTCCAGTCCGTCCTGTATTGACAAAATAATGATTGCAGTCACACTCCAGTCCGTCCTGTATTGACAAAATAATGATTGCAGTCACACTCCGTCCTGTATTGATCACACGATGACCAGTCACGCAATGATTTCAGTGACTCACCAGTATTCCCAGCAGGAAACTCAGCAGCTCCAAGGCGGTGCAGATGTTGGCGAAGTTGGGTTGCTGACTCTCCACGGTCATGAGGATCCTGTCGAACCACCCCAGCTTGAGCTCCGAGTTGGGCCAGACATCAGGCCGCAGGGCAGTCTTCAGCAGCGCCACACAGCGGCGGGAGAGTATTTCACCCGGCGAGCCCATCGTGGTGGACGCCTCGTTGACCTAGAACAGGGACATGAAATGAAATGTTTGTGTTTTAGGGAAGGTTCAAGGCAGTGAGGAACCATGTCTCCTGGTGTAGGCGAATACATTGCGAAGAAAGAAATGGGATTTTATCCTTTACAAACATTCGTGTAGGTGGGATTCGAACCGCGCACCGGGCCGCCTGTGCTGACCTAGCAGAGCACGCTCAACAATGACCGAACGCGCTACCCACTGGGCCAGGCGCTGACCTCCCACTTAGGGACAAACACAACCCCAACGTCGAGACCAGCAATAAGGCTCCAACATGTTCAAATAAACATTAGAAAAGCAACAGTCAAGTTAAATGGATTGATGCTTCAGGCCATATTTGTGCACATATGCACAAAACCGCATATAGTCACTCTAAACCAGGCCTGCAACAATGAAAGGTCAGGAAACAACAAAGTCATTTTGGAGTACGTGGAGGAAACACTTACCTGACAGGCTATTCGCAGCAGGAAGTTGACAACGGCATCGCAGTATTGTTTGTCTATGGGTTTCGTGGTTCCGTCCGCGGATACCGGGCGAATACCCTGGCAATAACAAACATTATATAGCGTCAAAATGGCGTCCATAAGACAAATGTTCTCTTTTTAAAAAAGTACATAAACGTCCGTAAAACCAGTGCTTGCGTTTCAGATTGCCGTGTGTAATAAAATGTCCTTTGTACAGCGGAATGCACGTTATTAAAATATCGCGTCGCTTCTTCAAATGACCGATCAACAAATATTATTACTTCAGCCGCCAATGCAAGCCAGAAAATTAAGCTCTTTTGTTTGTTAGAACGCGTGTATATTAGGTACAGTGAGAGAGAGGTATCGAAAGGGTTGGGGTGTAGTGCTATAACGCGGAGGCTACACGTACAGGCCCCGAGCTGTGACGAGCTCGCTTGGCGTCCTGGGGGGACAGCGCGTCCACAGATGACGACCGCTTGACAGAGGCTCCGGTCTGCAGCGCCTGCGTCACCTCGGCGGGAGACGCCTGCCGGCAGACGACATTTAGAGTTTGTTACGTCACAGAGGTTTCATAGCTTCTTTTGTTCTAATAGTAAACGACGCTTAGATAGCACTACATCCCATTGTTAATTATTATTACTTTTCCACAATAGAAAAGTGAACATTAGGTCATTTAATTCTTTACGGCGTTGCTATGTCTTTTACGGGGAGATTGCAATCAAAGTCACAACGCACTTGTTTTACAACTTAAGACCACAAATTTTACTAAAAGTGTAAACAGCGTCCCACAAATAGAACACGAACAATATCTTAATACGATTTTACCTCACCACACAGTAAATATAGATACAATAATTTGGAATTTCTGCCCACATTTGTCCCCACCATTTTGCCCACATTTCCTCCTGAATTGCTTAGAGTTGACTGACCTCTCCCCCGTATTCCTGGTCCTCCTTGATCCTCTGCACCTCCCACTTGATAATGACCTCCGCCAGGTCCACAGCCAGCTTCCGATGCTCAATGGTGGCCTGCAAAACCAGAGTCACGTCATGACGTCATCAGCATTCAAGTCCCCACCCATCAGTACATCCAATATGACAGGCGGCGGCTAGCACCAAGCGTGGCTCAGGCCCAACGAACGAACTACTTATGGCTGAAGCTACCACGGCGGTGACGGATCCCAATTTACAATTACATGATAATATTTAACACGGTCTATCAAAACAGACGCAAGAAAACTTTTACTTCGAAGGAACTTGCATCTTATAGAAAAACATACAGTAAGCAACATATTATGTATCCAGTTATTCGCTTTTGTTTATCAGCTGAAGCAATTTCATCCAACCTGCTCACTGTTAGTTCCAGTTAATGATAGTTAGCTATTGTATGGTGTACTTCGACTGTGATCTGGAAGCAATGAGCGATATTGAGGGAGATATTCCCGGTATATCGTGCACGAGGTAACCCCTGCCTTACATTGAGTGTGAGTCCTAAGCGCTGGATCGAGCTGACCATGTGCTGGATAAGATGGTGTCGTACTGGGTAGTACACCTTGTAATGACGCACCAACAGTTGCCTGTAACCAGAGAGACATAGTACACCTTGTAATGACGCACCAACAGTTGCCTGTAACCAGAGAGACATAGTACACCTTGTAATGACGTACCAACAGTTGTCTGTAACCAGAGAGACATAGTACACCTTAGAATGACGTACCAACAGTTGTCTGTAACCAGAGAGACATAGTACATCTTGTAATGACGCACCAAAAGTTGCCTGTAACCAGAGAGACATAGTACACCTTGTAATGACGCACCAACAGTTGCCTGTAACCAGAGAGACATAGTACACCTTGTAATGACGCACCAACAGTTGTCTGTAACCAGAGAGACATAGTACACTTGTAATGACGCACCAACAGTTGTCTGTAACCAGAGAGACATAGTACACCTTGTAAGGACGCACCAACAGTTGCCTGTAACCAGAGAGACATAGTACACCTTGTAATGACGCACCAAAAGTTGCCTGTAACCAGAGAGACATAGTACACCTTGTAATGACGCACCAACAGTTGCCTGTAACCAGAGAGACATAGTACACCTTGTAATGACGCACCAACAGTTGTCTGTAACCAGAGAGACATAGTACACTTGTAATGACGCACCAACAGTTGTCTGTAACCAGAGAGACATAGTACACCTTGTAAGGACGCACCAACAGTTGTCTGTAACCAGAGAGGCATAGTACACCTTGTAAGGACGCACCAACAGTTGTCTGTAACAAGAGAGACATAGTACACCTTGTAATGACGCACCAACAGTTGTCTGTAACCAGAGAGACATAGTACACCTTGTAATGACGCACCAACAGTTGTCTGTAACCAGAGAGACATAGTACACCTTGTAATGACGCACCAACAGTTGTCTGTAACCAGAGAGGCATAGTACACCTTGTAATGACGCACCAACAGTTGTCTGTAACCAGAGATACATTGTACACAAGAGGGTGGGGGTGGGAGTGCGGGTGGGGGTCGGGGTCGGGTGGGCAGAGGGTGTCATTCAGGGTACTCACAGTATGTGCACGAGTTGGGCCGCTGTGTGCCCCTCCTCCACAATGATCTTCTTGGTCCAGTGTGTCAGCATGGCCTGTGGGAGACACAGCGCCATGGTAAGACCAACGTACACAGTGACGGCGGATATTGCTAAATTACAACAAATCATTAGCATACTATTGCAATTAACCATTTTACTCGGTGCCAGGAGCCCCCCCCCATATACCCTACTCTTCAATGCAGCCCGGCTTGGCGGGGCTCAGTACCCCCACCACCACCCTCACCTGCAGCCCCCCCCCCACCCAAGCAGCGCGGCACTACGGATGTCAGTATCCCCCCGTTCCCCTCCCCCTCCCCATACCCCTCTCCCCCCATACACCCACGTTTTCTTCCTTCATGCGGCCGGGAATGGCTGGGAGCACTACCTCCTCCCACATCCACCCCCCCCCTCCCTCCCCCTCCTACCCCCCATACACCCACGTTTCCGTCCTTCATGCGGCCGGGCATGGCCGGGGTCAGTATCTCCCCTGCCCCCCCCCCTCTTTCCCCTCCCACTCCCCTCCTCCCCCCCACCCCCATACACCCACGTTTCCGTCCTCCATACGGCCGGGCATGGCCGGAGTCAGTATCTCCCCTCCCTCCCCCCCCCCCCCTTTCCCCTCCGACTCCCATCCCCCCCCCCCTCCCACCCTCCATCCCCCCCCTACACCCACGTTTCCGTCCTCCATGCGGCCGGGCATGGCCGGGGTCAGTATCTCGAGGGCCTGTCTGACCACGGTCCGGGCCTCCACGGCGTGTGCCTTCAGCAGGCTGTGGAACACCTGGAGAACGATCCGCTTGTGGATGGCGAACTTGGCGATGATGTGGGAGAGGAGCAGGTGGCCGTGGTACTTGGTGGCCGGGTCCACGCAGTTCTTGGCCAGCAGACACGGCCACGCGAACGTCATGAGGCGGCGCAGCTTGTTACCCTGCTTCCTAAACACCGAAAAACACAAGACAAGCACACGCGAGCGTCAATGACTAGCGTCTCTTCTCCTTTTCCTCAGAGACAAAGAGCGTTGCTCAGAAAAAGAAAGCATGCGTTTCATGGAGTAACTGTTTCTCTAAACTGTCATATTGTAACCAATTTAAACAGAAATTAAAAGAGAAATTAGAGGCTCATATCTACAGGAGTGCCCCCATGCACGCCCAATATACATATCGCGACAATGGGTAGGGTAAAGGTAGAGAGGAGCCATGTGCCCGGAAGAGTATCCCCCTGCTCTTTGATAAAAATGACATGGGATCCTGCACAAATATAAACATTTGCACAGGCCTCGCTAGAACAATGCGACGGCCGCTTGAGCTAACTTAACACAAAAGAAATGAAATATTTGTTTCTTTCTCTTGGGCGCATCAAAGCTAAACTGGGCCATCAACCCTCCAGAACACACTGTACAATAGCAGAAGTCTAGGCTAGGCCATGGGGATACCCTGACCCCTGATAACATGGGGAGAGACCCGCCAAGCTACTGACTTGTTAGCGGCGTCGTGAATGTGGTGGGACGCCTGCTCCACCAGGAGCGACGAGAACTGGAGCAGCAGGATCCGGACGGCGTCCGACGTCCCGAAGGGGTTGTCGGGATCGATGACGCGGTTGATGAAGACACTGATGACGTTCTCGGGATTATCTTGATCCGGAGCTGGCGGTCCCCCGATCAGATCCTCCCCCTGACCCTTCTCGAAGGAGCTGGCGAAACACGGGATCAACACGCACTGCAGGATCTGAAAACACCGAAAACATTAATGAATAGTCGATAAGAGAAAAGTCCGGAAGGATGAAAGTTTATTGGTCCATGTAATGTAATAAGCCATATTTCCAGCGTTATTGAATTACTGAAATATCTGGCGTTACTTATTTACAGAAACGTCTAGCCTTAATAAAGTAGTGACGTGTCTAGCGTTGCTGAAGTAATGTTATTCCTGGTGTTATACTCATGACGTACCTTGGCTTTGAGGTCCTGCGACCAGGTAGGGTCAGGGAAGAGATCCACGAACTTAAAGAAGGCTTTCCGCTTCCAGTCTGTGGCGTAGGTCTGTAACACCGAATTTAACACATTATTAACAGTATCAAAACAGGTGAAAACTGTCGTGAGAGCAGGCAGTGTAAACTGTTGAGAGCAGGCAGTGTAAACTGTCTTGAGCAGCCAGTGCAAAGTGTGTTGCGAACAGGCAGTGTAAACTGTCTTGAGAGTAGTCCATGTAAAATGTGTTGAGAGCTGGCAGTGTAAATAACGCTTGCGCAATGCTAACCTCGGCCACGGTCTCGTCGAGGAAGTCCCTGAAGAACTGGAACTGAGGGACGTATCGGGAGGCGAAGCAGCGCAGCATGTGGAACAGCAGCTCGATCTCGTTGGGGTGGTGCCTGCGGAGGGGGGGGGGGGGCAGAGACACGAGAGTCAGCATTGGATTTCATTGCTGGCGGATTTCATTGGTGGCGGATTTCACAAACGCAGTGATATTCTGTAACCCGACCACCTCTATAAGTCGATCGATGAGCGGCAGTCCCGTCTTCGGTCGACTTAGAGAGGTTTTACTGTATTGCCGACTACAGGGTTTAGTTGGCTAAAGTTACCATGTACACGATGGGCGATTTTAGCCCACTAAGCCCCGTAGCCGGTTAAACTATGTACATGAAATGGGTCATTGATTGAGGTTTACCAGCAAGCTCAATTTATGCAGCAACATTCACAAGTGTTAGTTAGACCATGGGATGAGTCAAGGTAGAGGCTACTCTAGGTATGACATTGACAGCGTCCCGATATAAGTAAACTTGGCAATGGGAACAAGCGAGACACGTGGTAATTCACATTACAGAATGGGCGTTTTAGGTCGTTTTTGTGCACAGAAGGGCTAAACTGTGCCAACGATAATAGAGTGCAGATCTAGATAATATGTAATATGTAGTTATATTACTTAAGTTAGTTTGTCATGGCATTGTAATCAAAGACACAATCATCAATTTAATGCCAAAATAGAAACAAAACGTTCAAACAGGGAAAGATAAAGGTTACATATTTGTAGTGCTAATGAAAGTATCACGTACTGGAAGTAGTTGAGTAGACATTCCAGGAGAAGACGCGGCTCTTGCCATTGCAGGAAATCAACATTGCCCTACAAATAAGTATAAACAACACATTGATCACGACTGGACACACTCTGTACACCTCTATGAGCAAAGTTAATCGAGATCGCCTAACAAGACGTTAATTGAGTCCTCACCATATTAAGACAAATATCGACCATGTGAGTTTTTACCTATACAACAAAGAAGTAAGTTAGATATTGTCTATGAAACATAAATCTTTACATAAATTTGGATATGAATATCGAGGACTAATACATGTATTTGTAATCCACGAATGTAGCACTCTCCTGGACAGCTGCATCTATATGTAGACTCGTTGCCTCTACATTGTAGAGGCAACGACTTTCAGTGTTCGTCCTGGAATACTATAAAATACAAATAGATTACATATGTGACGACAATCACTCACGATCTTGCGGTGCCTCTCCCGGAATGTCCTAAAAAACAAATTTATCATATAAGTGACGCCAATCACTCACGATCTTGCGATGTCTCTCCTGGAAGGCCTCGGAGACCCAGATCTTGAGCAGGCTGGTGACCACCTTGGGTTGCTTGGGCAGCCAGTCGTCCTCGCTGGCCACCAGCACGTTGATGATGAGGATGGCCTGGTACTGGAGCTCCCACTTGGCCCCGGGGGCCTGAGCGGCGGCCACGGCGGCGGCCGCACCCCCCGGGGTGGTGGAGGGGGCCAGCTGGATCTGCCCCATGGCCAGGTTCATCAGGCGTACCGGGTTGTTCTGTAGCTCGGCCCGCAGCGGCTTGCCGCTGGGCTCCCGCAGCAACCACTGGGTCACAAATAACGAACAAAGACAGTGAGTTATACATCCCGACCTTATACATCTACTTGCGTATCTACAAAATGCTGTTTTAGCATGAGGCAGACAGCTGCGGATAAGGAGCAAAGTGCAAAGGTTTACTGATCTTTGTCCTTGGACTCCGACTAACAATAATCGATCCCTATACTGTAACAACTATTCCAGACTGATGCAACAATGGATCACTTGATTAATACAACAACTAAGTTCTGGACTGTTACAAAAAATTGGTTCCCATGCTGATGCAATAATCGATCCCTAACTGATACAATCATTGATCCATAGAGTAGACTTATACAGTGATTGATCCCTACACTGACACAATAATTGATCCCTAGGCTGATATAGTAACTGATCCCTAAACTGATACAAGAATGGATCCCTAGACTGATACAATAATTGATCCCTAGACTGATACAATAATTGATCCCTAGACTGATACAATAATTGATTCCGAGACTGATACAATAATTGATCCCTAGACTGATACAATAATTGATCCCGAGACTGACAGAATAATTGATCCCGAGACTGATACAATAATTGATCCCTAGACTGATACAATAATTGATCCCTAGACTGATACAATAATTGATCCCGAGACTGATGCAATAATTAGACCCTATATTAATACAATAGTTGATCCGGAGAACGCAATCCCGAGACTGACCTCGAGCAGCCTGTTCCAGGAGGGGTCTCGGATCTCGTGCAGGAAGTGGGTGATGGTCTCGGCCGGATACCGGAGCAGGAAGGCCATCAGCGGTTTCCGGAAGGGACTGCCAGCCTACAAACATCGCAGGGCGGACACATCATAGATCAAAACTACATGCAATTACACCACTGATATTATTAAGGTAAGCATTAAAATGTGTACTCGGTGCAGCGAATCTCTTTACATAAATATTGCTTATACAAAACAAACACAACATGTGGCAAAAATGTCACTGAAAATACATTCATCTTATGTAATTATCATTTATTTATTGCAGGTTGATCAACATCAAAGTGGATGATACATCTCATAAATAATACTAGACAAAATATACCTCCTCAAACACACAGAAAGATAGATGAACCATCTCCCTGCCTGCCTCCTCCCCCCCACTGTCCCCCCATCAGAACCACCAGCTGGGGGATGAGCTTGGCGGACGCCTCCCTTCCTCCCTCCCTCACCCCCCCCCCTCATCACACGCACGTACCTCAATGAGCAGCTCTCTCTCCCCCTTCAGGATCAGCCCCTCCAGCTGTGGGATGAGCTTGGCGGACGCCTCCCTCCCTCCCTCCCTCACCCCCCCCCCCTCCTCACAAGCACGTACCTCAATGAGCAGCTCTCTCTCCCCCTTCAGGATCAGTCCCACCAGCTGGGGGATGAGCTTGGCGGACGCCTCCTTGATCACGTGCAGGATGTCGATGATGGCGGCACAAGTCTTCAGATCCTGACAACCATTGACAGCCAAGATCAGAGAACAAACCACTGACAACCGTCAAGAGTAAAATGTTGATGGCGCGATGATAACAACCTCACATCATCCTTCGAAACCAGTATGTGGTTAAACCAAATACTTTCCACGTGGATCTTTCCCGTTGTGGTAATAAGACATGTAAAGCATGTCACACAAGCCATGTAACAAAATGCTAACTAACATAATAATGCATTATGTAATACTGTTTTTAATTACATAATTAAATGTTTTTATTTTTACCATGGACATAATTAAATGTTTCTAGTTTTACCATGGGCTTGCTGCCTACAGTTGAAAATAAACATTATTATTATTATTATTATTATTATTATGATTATTATTATAATGCATTCATTATATACCTAAAAACTGTTGCCCGTCGTACTGTTCACCTAGTCGCCTGACCCAACACGTAGCCATGTGAAATTAATATTACAATATGTCTTCTTTTCATTTTTATTTTTGTTGCGATAAATATCTGACCAATAAGATCCCCGCTTACATCTGAGATGACTTGTCCATTGATCGTGACCTGACCGCTCTTCTGCGTTGGCACTCCTTGCTCCATCCATTGACCCAAATGGGTCTGCAAAGGTCAAACAACAAGTCCGTTTAATTCATCATTGTTCATATAGGATTGGTTGGTTGTATATTCAGGACGCTTAACCACTTTTGGTCATATCGCGTCAATGGGAGAAGGAAAGAAGAGTGGAGCCATGTCTCCGGGGGTAACCCCCAACTCTTTGCAAAGAAAGACATGGGATATTTATCCTGCGACCATACAAACATGGCCACAGCGGGGCTCGAACTATCGATCCACGTGCCGTTAGGCTCTCAGGTGGTCAGAGCATTCAAGGCGAGCGCTCTAACCCACTGAGCCATCGGACCGGTCCGTTGTTCATATTGGAGAATTAGAGACAACGAAAGTCTCCATAAACCTTTTCGAATAGTAGCTGCGCAATTTTGGTAGTATAATAAAGAAAGTACTTCACAAACAAAAGCTATTTGCAAATATCACGCGCTATTTTTTAAGCATAGTCCCAAACTTCGTTGAACACTAATTTCAATGAAAAACGAAAAGGCAAACAAAGAGACGAAATAAATCACGATTGGGAGTTAATAACATCAATAAAAGGTAAACACCTAATGATTGTAACGCCAATAAGTGAATGCAATACGATGGATATCAGCAGTGTGGTGTCCAGAACAACTAAAATACAAACCAGGAGCTGCTCGCAGAGCTTTTCGTTGAAGGTGTTGGGGAAGAGTTGGGCCGGATGACGTTGAGAGTGAGATTGCGGAAGTCTCCAAACTTCAACAACAGAGGGCGCATCGCCGCATGGACCATTTCCATGTCGATTTGGAAGCCGGTGATAAACTGAAGCAGGAGAGAAGTAAATAATGGATTTCTGTACATAAACTAAGCCCGATAGCACTAACTGGCATGGGGTTTCATCACCAACTCTCTTGTCTATGCTTCAGCTAAACCAAGAAAGCAAATCGCCGGGAACACAAAATGTGACCGCCAGAAGATCTGAAGCTGAAATGAAACGTTGGTATTTTAGGTATGTGTATGCACATAAAAGCTATATAGGGACATGACACCTCTCGGGACGATGAAACGGGTAGGGTGGAACATGGTCCAGCCTGAGGTAAATGGCAAGAACTCACTAGTGATTTGCAGCTCACTCAGCTTAAACGGAAACACCCCGAGATCTGGGGCCATATGCATTGATGTGATCATTCACATGTGTATTCGCTGTTGAAAACCTCGAAAATATACAATATCGCAAGTTTATACCAAAAAAATCCCTACTGATCGCTACGCAAATATTCTTAGCGAAAGACAAAAATACTCACAACCTTTGTGCTACGACGGTAAGGCACTTTTCGTGCGTAATCATAATGTACGCCGTTGTTATGAATACATCTGCCCCAAGCTGAGCGCGGAGGAAGTTCTCCCGGACACGTGAAGTACTCACCTTCTTCATACATTCGTGCGCTGACTTCTGAAGCTCCACTTTCGGGGAATTGAGAGCTTTGTACAAGACACTGAAGATCTTTTCTCTAGCTTGTGGGATGTAGTGACAGGCAGCCAGGGCCTCTGTAACGGAAGAAACATGGTCGCCCGTCATAATAGAAGCAAACATAGGGACACCAGAAATTCGAGCGAACTGGCGCTCTGCCGCAGGGGAACCAGGTTGTTGACGGACTTGTACCACGTGACTTACTCATGGCGCTCTGCCGCAGAGGAACCAGGTTGTTGACGGACTGGTACCACGTGACTTACTCATGGCGCTCTGCCGCAGAGGAACCAGGTTGTTGACGGATTGGTACCACGTGACTTACTCATGGCGCTCTGCCGCAGGGGAACCAGGTTGTTGACGGGCTGGTACCACGTGACTTAGTCATGGCGCTCTGCCAGGTTGTTGACGGACTGGTACCACGTGACTTACTCATGGCGCTCTGCCGCAGGGGAACCAGGTTGTTGACGGACTGGTACCACGTGTCTTACTCATAGCGCTCTGCCGCAGGGGAACCAGGTTGTTGACGGACTGGCACCACGTGACCTACTCATGGCGCTCTGCCGCAGGGGAACCAGGTTGTTGACGGACTTGTACCACGTGACTTACTCATGGCGCTCTGCCGCAGGGGAACCAGGTTGTTGACGGACTGGTACCACGTGTCTTACTCATAGCGCTCTGCCGCAGGGGAACCAGGTTGTTGACGGACTGGCACCACGTGACTTACTCATGGCGCTCTGCCGCAGGGGAACCAGGTTGTTGACGGACTTGTACCACGTGACTTACTCATGGCGCTCTGCCGCAGGGGAACCAGGTTGTTGACGGACTTGTAGCAGTGCAGCTTCATCAAGATGGCGTCGTCAGCCTCGCACAGACTGCCCAGCTGTAGCGACATGTCAAAATGTCAGTCAAGAAATGTGTGGTGCGTGTACAAATATCTTTTCCGTATCAATGCCACAATTAATGATGAGTAATTAACTAAAGTGTATTATTCTCCAAATAAAAGCTTCAAAACTATCGTCTTAGGGAGACTGACACATTCCAGATGGTTAAGCGAACTAGTTTGCGATATCCTATAAACCGCCCTTCCGTAGTAAGTGTTTAGGTCGGTACGCTCTGAGTATGTAACCCGTAGCATCGCTTGAGTGCCGTAGAACCGCCCGTGCGTGATAAAACGGTTATACAATTAGTCAATAGACGGGGATTTGGGCTCCGTTTTACCGTTTTAGCACTACATGCACCAGCAGCTGGTCTACGGCAAGTGCACAACGCATTATGACGCAACGGCGGTTCTACAGGGCGTTCAGGTCTGGTGGTCGAAGATATATCGCCATATGACCCAGTTCCCTGCACTGACATGAAGCATGTTACGTCTCGTGTTTACAGCAGAGACCCCCCCCCCGCCCACCCCCTAGCTCTCCCCGTGGCCGTTTACAGCAGACCCCCAGCCCTCGGCTTGGCCGCCTCACCTCCTTGAAGAACACAGAGTGTTCCACGGTGTTTAGATCGATGGTGAACAGACGCGGCTCCAGTGTTGTGCAGAATGTGTTCCCTTCCTGCAAGTCGCAACACACGCCACATAAAATTACTTCACAATCGCTAAAAACGTTGGCCTTGTGAACCCAGGAAACCTGTTATTATGTACAGGCTTTCGTTAACATAACTCCTCAAGGACATTTTCTCAAAAACAACAACGCCAAAAAAACGGTAATAAATTTGGATCAGTGCCCTATACACTACAGAAATAGTAGACGAAATTTACCTGGCACTATACACTATATCAAACTTACCTACAGGTAAACATGTACAAATATATGTTAATACTATGACATATTATATTATACACCGGCATATGAAACAATTGTACGAATATATTAAATATAACTCAACTGAACTACAAGACCTACATTAATCACAGGTACGAACCCATATGGGACACAATTACAAGTAATACGCACAGAATTCTAGATCAGAAAATGGCCAAACCAAACAGTACTCCCCCGGCCTGACTTACGATGAGTCCGATCTGAGCGTTGGCGGGCTGGTAGCGCAGCAGGTGTTTCTTGGGTGGGATCATGTCCTGGAGCACGTCTTTGTGAGGCGTCATGATCTCCGTCACAGTGGACTCCATCGTCTCGGCCAACACACGCAGCGAATGCATCGCCTGAGACAACAAACAACAATAGTTCAGAAATAAATAGATAAACTAAATAAACATAAATACCCCCAAAATACGATATATGAGAAAAATCTATCCCCGGGACTTCTGACAGCCGACAACATGGATCGCTTAGAAATATTACAAATATTTGGTTTTCTTCACTAGATTTTTTTTTCCTTGATAAAAAATATAATTTACTTGTGTTGTCTTCTTCGGGAACTACAGGTGTAGGGTGTGAAGCTTATAACGAGAAAGTATTTAGCAAGTCTAGGCAATGAACGCAAAAAATAGAAAAATTGGTGTTTAGTTTATTATAGCTAAGACGTGGCTACCGAGTGTTGTGTTGTTGATACGTGTGTCTGAGTACACGTGGTTCCCTTAGTACAACAACCTACACATTAATGACACGAGTGGTTTACTTCAAACTGTAATAATAATCAATTATTATTATTATATTATTATGTTTCTATTATGTCTCGCATGATTACCAGCGAAGAATAGCGAGGAAAAGTGACCACTGACCTGTTCCCTGACTAAGATATTTGGTGACGTCACCTGACGCACCAACTCGTGAATGACGTCATAAAGCGATTTCTTCTGGGCCGCAAGTAGTTCCGGCGTAGATTCTTCCGCAATGATGGGCTTCGCGCAGAGGCGTAGCATCTGCTCCATGTTGCACTTGGCTAGGTCCAAGGCTCCACTGGACACCTGTGTGAGGAACCAGCCGTCAGCAAACCAGCCCAATAGCCATGGAGTTCCCAGTAATTTGATGAGAATGTGAGACTAAATAGTCTTTGACGTCGAAGAGGTTAATTTGTTTCATTAATACAGCCATTGTAAAATTCAACATTAAACCCAGCGGAATCTCATCCATCTGAGAAACCATTGAACGTTAAATGAATATGTTAAATGGGTTAATCAGACAGGACCAACGGTCAGGACTGTAACATTTTATGGGTCTTAACAGTTTGTGATTCTATCATATAATTACACATGCATCATGGTCGTGCAGGACGCAACACATGAATCCGTGGTACGCACACCGCACGCTGTACCATGTAGCCCCTCACCCCCCCCCCCTCCGCCCCAACTCGCCCGCACCAAGTACGACAGGTGTACACAAGCCGCTCACCTCGCCAGTGAGGTCCATGGTGACAAACAGAAGCGCCTTGAGAAAGACAAACTGGTGCTCCAACACCCACTTCAGATCCATCTTCTCAAACATGAACTTGATGGCCGTGCAACTGTAATAGATATCATTTCATCAGTCAGATATCTATACATTAAATAGCCGTATGTACTAATATTCATTTCTTATGCTCTATGCTCCACATCTTAATTAATACAACGCTATCTCTCTCCTAGTTCTTTTCCTGGCCGCAAGTGCCGCGCTTTCATGGTAGGCGTCATAGCGCATAAAGAGAACTGTATTGTTGGGTCACATTAGCATGAGGTTCGCCCAAACATGAACACGTCAAGCACTGCAGACGTAGGACACTCACCCTCCAAGCTTGGCGTACCACGCTCTCTCGTAGCACAAGGCACACATCTTTTCCACCATGTGCTTGAACAAAGGCAACTGGCAAGCCTGAAACAACAATAACGAGTTTAGTCATTTAATTTTTTAATTTACATCAAGGATCAATCAATATTGTACAAAGTTATTTTTCAATATAGTCAATAAAAATGTGTGTTTGTAGAATTATATGTGTCATTACGGAATACCATCTATGGTGCATGTTCATCATTGATGTCGTCTTAAAGTTAAAGCCAAGCCCAGGCTCCCTGCGCCTCCTCCCCTCCCGCCCCAAACCAACAGCAGAATCCAGTCGCATGGAAGATTTAATCCCCCCACCCCCCCCCCCCCTGCTCCCAAGTCCGTCTGTCTCGGATGAACGGGGAGGATCAGCAGTAGCCCCCCCCCCCCACTCACCATCTATCGTGACCCCAGGATCGTCCTGGCCACGTCCAGAATCAGCAACAGAGCCAGGTTGATAGCCCCTCCCCCCACCCCCCCTAGCCCCCCTCCCCCCACTCACCCTCTCCCGGGACCCCAGGATAGTAGCAGCAGGGCCAGGTTGATAGCCCCTCCCCCCACCCCCCCACCCCTAGCCCCCCCCCCCACTCACCCTCTCTCGGGACCCCAGGATTGTCCTGGCGACGTCCAGGATCAGCAGCAGGGCCAGGTTGCCGGGCTTGCAGAGCTCCTTTTCCTCGTGTCCCATGACGACGGCCAGGGCGTCGATGAGGACCCCCGGGTCGATGGCTTGGAGGCGGCCCTGGCGCTCGCCGCTCAGGGGGTAGGGGCCGCTCTGCTGCGCCACCGCCACCATCGTGTAGTGGCGCACGATCCACCCCAGGAAGGGCACCACCTGGGTGCGCAGGTCCTTGATGGCGGCCGCCACTGGGATACAACGGGAGACAAGAGCACGTGGTCAGTCACATGGTATCGACATATAACATGAGGAGGAAGGGGTATTGTCGTGTGGAGTAACCCACATCGAAGGCAGAATGTGTTCAAGAACTACGGTTATTATAACCTTAGCCGTTATATCTTGAAATTACTCTTCATGCACTTGCAGAACAGAATCTCTATAGTCAATGTTCTCACACTATGTGTAAATGTCATGCCAGTTTCGTTCATGAAAAAAAATTACTAAAAATAATTACATAATGTGATGAAATGTTAGGGGTCTGGAAGAGGTGCACGCGACAGTGCTTTCTTGCATTGCAAAATCGACACCCGACAGCGGCCACCTCTATGGTAAAAATCGGCAGTGGACACTACGAATGTTGAAAAATGAACACTGAAACACTGGAGCTCCCTTCTATCGTAAGCAGGCGTTTCCATTTCGTTTCACAATAATCCAAATGTGTTGTTTGATTACATATCAAAGTAAGTATCTTGGACGGCCTAGATATCACAGTAAAGCACTCCGTGGACCACGTGACCCTCACCGAACATCCCGGCTAGCGCCATCTCCTGCACCTTCCGGGCGTGCACGTCGGGATTCTTGTACATGGAGCCGGTGTGAGACGGAATCTCCTTCTCAGTGAACCTGAAGCAAACAAAATGAAACTGTTCACAAATGTGCACTACAAAACAAAAATCACACCAATATTATACCTTATCAACACTATTTTCATTAAATAAAAAAAAAGCACGATGTTTTAACTCACGAATCATGAAACTTTGTTCCACTGGTTTTTGCTTTATTTCATATGACTTATTTTCGCCACAAACACAAAAACACAAAAAACAACACAAAAAAGTACGACAGACGCTAGTTGTTGCGTTGCCATGGCGACATTGATTAGCCCCGGACAGGCAGCCAGTGAGCGCGCCGCGCCCGCGATAGCTAAGTGAGTACTACTGACGCGGCGTTCTGGAATAGATGCAGCAGCGTGCCCATGTCGTCATCGAGACTCATGCTGGCCACCAGGTAGTTCTTGATGAGCTCCCAGGCCTGCTTGCAGTAGTACGTTTCCGTGTTGCTCGACTTGAGCATCTCGAAGGCCACCTCGATGGCCCTCTCGACGGGCAGCGAGACCGGCGTCTTGCTCTCCTTGAAGTGCACCAGCATGCACGGCCCGGCCGTCTCAGTCGTGTTGTAGTTCAGCTGAAAGTCGGATGTGGGTTATACATAAACAGCATAGTGTATTACTGGTGAAAAAAAAATGTAGTGGCGAATAGCGTTATAATTCAGCTAAATGTGAGGTGTGGTCACACATAAACAGTATTGTGCATTACTGGTAAAAAAAACCCGGAAATTTAGTAGCGAATAGCGTTATAATTCAGCTAAATGTGGGATGTCGGTAACAGAAAACATGGTATATTACCGATACCAAAAGGGATACAGTTTAGCTGAATAGAGGATGTAGGTCGTACAAACACATAGACGTGTTACAGGGTAAATACCTTCTGAGGCTCCCGCAGCATCTTCCGGTTGCTTCCGCCAAACTTGCCCAGAACGCGGAAGGCTACGTGCGCCACGCCATCTGGCGGAGAGCGTAGACACTTCCACAGGGCCTGATCAAGTAACAAATAATAAAAAAAGTTCTGATATATCTGGAAGTACTCGCATTTCATTAGTAGCACATACGAAATCAAACAAAATGGTAGATCAAAGGATACATACATTTTTATGGGTAAAGAATTGATTTCATACTAACGTGAAACAACCGCGTGGACTGAAGCAAAATTACATCACCGGAGAGATAAAAAACAGCATATGTAAGTTCATAAATTGTTTTGTTTTGTACGCCACTATAAAACCGTTAGTATTATGTACTTTATACGGAGAATATGTCACTGACCTGCATTAGATCGGCTCGGACAGGCTGTATGTGATCATAAAGAAAGTCTGGTTGAAGATTGTCAACACAGAGCTCCAACGTCCTGAGTCCCTGTGAATTAAGTTAAAAGCAGAGAAGATCAAACACCAAAATGACACAGCCCCACAACGGGATAAACCACAATAATATAGTATATATTCGAATGATATGTCCATAATGGTTCAGACCAGAATGTACAATTCACAATGATATATCCAAATATAATACCGCCCAATATATACTATACAGTTATCGAACTCAATATTGGTATACACCATTACAAACTATTATGAAAAAATCCCCCAAAAACAGGAAAGTAGGGGGAAAAAGTATTCATAAGCAAGGTAGAGATCAATCAGATATTGCATAGCTCAAGTATCTCTCACATTATGTACTACGAAATTGCATTTCTGAGGCTAACCGAGATGGGTCGTTCTAGTCAGTAAGTAAAGTCTGACAGGGCGCGTACCTGTGTGACGAGTGTCTGGGACCCGTTGAGGGCGGAGACCAGCGGGTCCATCAGCATGGGGAGGTAGGGGAGCAGGGAGGAGAGGCGGACGGGCACAGTCAGACACAGCTCCACAAACAGGTCCTTCATGTGTGGCTTGTGGAGGCCGCTTTGCAGGCTGTTTAGACCTGAAATACGGGAGAAGAAGGGTGTCCTTAACCTACACACAAACAAAGGGGTGCACACAGTTCGTGTCGATTTTAAAGCTGCTAATATAGCAAAGACCCCAGGCGTTACCTGATGTAAATAGGAAAGATAAATGTAGGTCCTTCTTGCATACCAAAAAATATAGCTCATTAAATAAAAGGGCATGTCTTGCCAGGCTGCGTCTTGGGTCTGAAAATGTAGATTTCTTGTGTCATTAATTCGGACAGCGCTGCAACATTTGCTTTTCAACCACTGACCGGGGGTTATAATCAGCAGTAACATAACGCGTTACATACCGGTGGCGTACTCGGCAATCCTGAAAGCACCGTACAATATATAACGGGATATAAGGGTAATATACATGATCCTCACCTTGGAGCAGACTGGGCAGGAGCGGCAGGAACTCCTGGTAGAGCAGGTCATGACTACCGCCCCCTATCGACCTGAAGAGTGCGCGCAGCAGCAGGAAGTAGTTGTAGGGCTCCCTGGCGGTGAGTGCTAGCTCCATCGACCGGTTGACGATCGTGTGCAGGTGAGGCTGAGCAACGGACAGAGACAATCAGACACGTCCCTTACCAACGCCACCACGTGTCAAACAGAGGTAAGCGACCACATAAGTGACCACGTGTACAACAATAGAGAGGGACCACGTGTCGAAAGCCCTTCCCGGCGCATGATGTCGCATTTGATAGGCCACAGGATCTTAGGTAGCTATAACCACGTTAATATTGGGAATATGCAAGCAAAACAGAAAAAAAGCATTCACGAACTATAATCTGCTATAATTATAATTTATATAAACTATAATTTATGGGCACACTGACCTTCAGCATCTGTTCGTTTTCTGCCGCTAGGAGCGACACTGAACCAAAGACGAGTTTAAACAGCCGAAGGTAGAGTGGTGAGCGGTCCATGTTGGCTGAAATAGACACCAATAATCACCATATAACACCGACTAAATATGTGATAGTTCATGAAATAGTTATTTCTATGGCTCATATGATATTTCTTACATTTGGATATATATTTATGCTTCATTATTTATTTTTAATTCACGATGTATATACACTTAGTTTGTGGAAAGCTGTACAGTATCGTCGCCAAAAAAATTCACGCAGACAAAAAGACACGCAGTTTAAATTATTATATTGCAGGTGAATAGCTATAAATATATTGCATGGTTGCCTGGTTGCCATGGCGACTTACATCCCATCTCCTCCATGCGTTCCAGGAGATACTCGACGAGGATGGTGGCGAAGGTGGCCGAGGTGGCCTGGTTGGTGAGGAACGAGTTGGCCATGCTCTGCAGCGCCGAGTTCTGGTGGATCCTCTCAACCATGTACTGGGAGGGCAAAACACAACCATCTTTACGTCCATGTCATACAAATAAAACACTTAAAACCACACAACCACCTTTACGTCCATGTCACATACCGGTAAATAAAACACTTAAAACCATATTCTGCGAAAATTCGTGATATTTCCAACAAAGGTTGGTTCGAGACCTCGATAAAGACATGTAAGTTTACTTGTAATGCTTGTTTTGTCACTTTATAATGGCTTTGGCTGCGTTACTAGATAACGACAAGTGACACAGTTAACAGGTTAAACACCAAGGCGTGAAGGATTTACTCGGCGTGGGACAGAAACTAAACATATCCTATTCATATTACCTTAGTTTAATAACTTTAATAACTTTCGCATGGGCTGATGTTACATTCTGCTAATACCCTGTGTGCTTCACACCGGGGGGTTGATATATGTCGACGAAGCGGGTATACAAGGAACCATTCTTACCTCGATGGTTGTGGAGAATATTTCCTTGAATGTCAGAGGACTCATCATGGTGAACTGAAAATTTTTTAATGTATACATTAACATAGATTAATATTTGAACGAAGACTTTTTGAACATTTTTCACAAAGTGAATTTCGCGTTTGGAACAATCACGTATGTATAATAAACGATTTCGCTTAGATCTTTCATTTCCCTTGTGAGTTACACGATAGCTTTGGATGAAGCGGCTCCTGATTATAGGACTTACCACACCGGCGAAGTGATCCAACACTTCCCGCTCTTCTTTCGTCCTCATCGACTGAGCGTTGGCGGAAATCCTAAAACACAAAATGCGTCATACATCAACAACTACTAACGCTGCTTCCAGAATTAATATTCAATTATAAAATTACTAATATTCTATCCCGCGCTGCATCCAATACGACAATTGTGGAGATCGGTGTGCTCACAAATGTAGAAGACATATTAATATATATTGAGTGAATTAGGGAAAGACATACCAGTATTGACATATATTGAGGGCCATAAAGAAAGACATATTGATATATATTCAGGGAGATAAGAAAATACATAGTGATATATATTAAGGGACATAAGGAGAGACATTGATATATATTGACGAACCAAAGGAAAGGCATATTGACATATATTGAGATTAGAGACGATGAATTACATAGCACACCACTCAGTGCTGCTGATAGTTATAATGACGTTACCGTAAACACTAAAAGCGTGAACTGTCATAGAACAATCTCGTAATCGACAAAATGACCTACATCGGCATTTCTGAATCATGTGGATATACATTGGTAGGCATTTCCCTACAATCCTACATTTGTCGGAATCTCACACCATAAGACGTACGCCTCGCCAACACCCGGTTAGGGTTACGTGAGGTAGGGGTTGGTGCGAAACACTCACATGGCCGGTCGGACGAAGGGCTGCCCGGCCTGGTTCAGGTTGATGGTGTAGATATCCAACGCCTGTAGCGCGTACCGCACGAGCCGGACGTAGACTAGCGTCTCCTTGGGCAGAAACTGTTTATTCTGGATCATCGCCAAGTCTGGAGCAGACGAAAGCCTTGCTGTCACTAGTCACATAATTATGGGGGAACGATGAAATTTCTTACAGAAGTTTGGTTGGGAGCTTAAGGCCACTGTTGTGCATATGAAGGTTATATTGATCAATGGGGAACACCTGGAAGATGGGGTTGGAACAGCCCCAGGAACACGTGGGTGGTAACCCGCACCCCCTTGGTACGCAACACAGCGCTTTATCTATTACATGCTTTTCTTACAGAAATGAATTATAAAAAAATATAAATACTCCAGATTCGTAACTTTGTTATACAAAACAAATTCATTTAAAAGAGTGTCTTTGATGATTAACAGCTTAGAAAATGTGTACACCACATTTATTTATATCCTGATGACATCTTATGCAACTGAATGACCCGACTTTCGTCACCAAGTGACATCTCGCGCGACTTCACCGGCCCGCGAGACTTACCCATGCCGGGCGCCTTGCAGGAGGCGGTGCCCCATGTTATGGTCTTGACTCCTGACACCAGGGTCTTGACCAGGCTGCGGCAGTCAGGCACCGTGTACACTGGAGTCTGGTTGGCCATGGCGCCGATCTTAGACTGCGAGAGTAAAACAAAATGGCGTCAGTCGGCTGCCAGCGACTAGCGGCGTCTGAGGCGATTATTTCACAATTACTACTTCAAATCTACAGAATACGTCAGCGAAGAAATATAAAAGAAAGACGCGTCTGCCTCACGATAACCATTTTTTAGTTCCATGCTAAAGAAACGTCTTTGTAAAATAAATGCCAAATGCAGATCAAATATTCAATATTCAAGCATTTTAATATTGTTTCTCTCGTTTGGTCTCTTCTGCTTCTGTGCTCAAGGCTCAATGTCATGTTATCGAAGGAAATTGATAAAATTTCTTCTGTGGGCCTGATGGCCTAGAAAACAATAAAGCTATCTTTCACTTGATCACTTGCATCCATGCCAATAAAAAAGTAACACCTATATGTATATTTGTGTTTTACAATGGAGTTCCCTGATTCGTGTTTTAGTTCGCTACACACAAGACGTTACTTACAGCACACGATATCCTTTCTCCACCAGACAGATATGACCTATAACGTATACAAAACAGAGCGTCCTCCTACCCCCATAGGGGTCACACACTGACCTTCACATCGTCCTTGTCGGCGCTGAGGCCCATGCCCCCCGTCTTGGGTTCCTCCTTCACGTCCTGCAGACTCGGCTTCAAGTCCGCCGAGGTGGGGGTCATGGGTATGGTTAGCCCCGGGGTGCCTGGGGCCGTCAGGGCGGCCGGCGTGGGGGGGCCCGTCGTGCCCGGGGTGGACGGCAGCATCAGACCCCCTCCAGGGGTGGCCGGCGTCGTCGGGACCTGCTGCGAGACGCCCGATGTAGAGGGCGCTGGTTGTCCCGGAACGATTGGTTGACTTCCGGTTGTCGTCAGGCCCACCTTGCTTGCGTCTTGTTGTTTACTGTGGCAAAAACACAAAGCGACACTTGAAACGATGGACATCCAGAGCGTATATAATACACGCGTCTTATCATTCACTGTGGCCACAACACGATGGTTGTATATTCAGGATGCTTTAACCACTTTTTTTCATATCCCCCTCAATGGGAGAAGGAAGGGAAAGTGGAGCCATGTCCCTGGGGGTAACCCCCTACTCTTTGCAAAGCAGGACATGGGATCTTTATCCTGCGACCACACAGACATGGCCACAGCGGGGCTCGAACCACCGACCCTGGTGCAGTTAGGCTCTCAGGTGGCCAGAGCACTCAAGGAGAGCGCTCTAACCCACTGAGCTACCGGGCCGGCCCCCGTGACAACACGAAGCGATACTTGAAACGATCGACAGCCAACGCTTATACAAAACATGTATAATATATATATCACGCCACCAGAAATAGTATTAACTGATACATACCCATGCCCGGGTTGCTCAATCACATGCCAGTCATACATAAACACTTATCCCCGCTGTAACTGGAATACAAAGCGAACGGGAGCGCTTGCGACCATCCACTTGGATGCTGACCGGACCTGCACCTACCATTTATTCAGAAGAGCGGGGAGTTGGATCTCAGCAATAGTCTTGAACTTTAAAACGAAGACCTCTAACATCCTCATGAACAGCTCTCGGCCCTGAAGACAGAAGGATCAACATACAATACAGTTCAATTACCAGTATGTGTTCCAAAAATACCAACAGTATTAAGACTAAATTTATCCAAAAGCCTCGTAATACAAACGATTCTCCAACACGCCATTGATTATCTACAACGCCTCATTCAATGAAAGGCTACTTTGGAGAACATTCATTTATAAAAAATTTTTTTTTTTTTTTTTACAAACTTGACCTACATTTCCGCTCTCAGCCTCGCTCTTAGTGCGGATGCACTCGACCAGATTGAGCAGCAGTTTGCAGGACATTGTCTGGATGCTGGACGGAAGCGACTCGTCGTGCACGTTCTTGGAAAACAAATTCACTGCCAGGGCAAGGTCATTCAAGGACAAACTCTGCCGCACATGGTGGACCAGGTCAGCTAGCGTACTGTAGGCTAAGGGTCTGTGGAAGAAAGGGCAAAATTATAATGTAAACGCCACTCTCAATGTTTGTAATTTAACAACCGCAAAAGTTATTTTATCACTTGTTGAATAACTAGCGAGCGATGTGAAGGCACAGACATGTTACCAGGATAAAATATGTGTCTTTATGCATCAATTGTATTGCAACTACAGAACAGCTAATAATTTAGTAGTATTAAATTACTCGTCGAACATTGAATATCAAACGTATCTGTCATACACAGATAAACATGACTGATGTATCCCTACCGCAGCGAGTCTCGAGTGGTCCACCCCGTGCCGATCAGTACTGACTCATCAAACAGCTTCTCTATCACTGGCACAAATCCTGAAGATACACAACATCAGTGTCACATGCCGCCAACCGCTGCACCACCTAGTATTTTTTCACATCCACTAAACGATAATTAATATTTCATTGGTTCAACAAGTACTATCATTGCCCTTTATTTCTCACATATTGTTTGATGATTCTGTAGAAAGGTGAGTCATGCTACATATGCGTGCACATAGGCTAGGCGGCCTGAGCCACACGGGTATAAAAATAATCATAATAATAATAATAATAATAATATAAAATATAAAGATCACGTGAAGACATATCCGCATTCTGATGAGAAAAATGATCAAAGGATGAAACCCTGTTCTGTCGATCGTTGCGCTACCAACCATTCTTGAGGCTTCACACAAGCTTATACACGCCTGGAAACAATTGGCCATTGTATACTGTATTTTTTCTTAATCCTAAGGTTATAGCGATATACGTGGACGCAGGCGTCACTATGCAGTACTTAGCGGTAATATTTAGAGGTAGGTGTTACTATGGAGTCCTTAGCGGTAATATGTAGAGGTAGGCGTCACTATGCAGTACTTAGCGTAATATTTAGAGGTAGGCGTCACTATGCAGTACTTAGCGGTAATATGTAGAGGTAGGCGTCACTATGCAGTACTTAGCGGTAATATTTAAAGCTAGGCGTCACTATGCAGTACTTAGGGGTAATATGTAGAGGTAGGCGTCACTATGCAGTACTTAGCGGTACTAATTAGAGCTAGGCGTCACTATGCAGTACTTAGCGGTACTATTTAGAGGTAGGCGTCACTATGCAGTACTTAGCGGTAATATTTAGAGGTAGGCGTCACTATGCAGTACTTAGCGGTAATAATTAGAGCTAGGCGTTACTATGCAGTACTTAGCGGAAATATGTAGAGGTAGGCGTCACTATGCAGTACTTAGCCGTACTATTTAGAGCTAGGCGTCACTATGCAGTACTATTTAGATGTAGGCGTCACTATGCAGTACTTAGCCGTACTATTTAGAGCTAGGCGTCACTATGCAGTACTTAGCGGTACTATTTAGAGGTAGGCGTCACTATGCAGTACTATGCAGTAGGCAGGTGTCCCTCACGGTTCCTCAGGTCAGTCGCCAGGATGTGGCGGGCAGCGATGAGCAGCTCCTTGCGCAGGTGCGCCACTTCCTGAGGGCACAGGGTGAGCAATCCCAGCATGCCCTTCACCATCTGGCTGGCGTGAGCGTTTACCACCTCCTGGAAACCGCGAGCGATCAAGAAATATGGCGGCCATGTTGTCATACACACCGTAATGTAACGCCAAGCGCCTCAAAGGGCCAGCCGACGAACAATTAGCGTGTCACGCTGTATATACCAATACATTATCCGTACATTCTAGTTTTCTGCAGTATAGAGCATATGTTCTCTTTTTATAATAGCTATTGTCAACAACAGATTGCAGGCAAAACACCTGTCTATACATTGTATTGTAATTTTGTACAGCATGCTCTCTTTCTAGAACAGTCGGTGTCCAAAAACATTTGCAGAGAACAGGAGTAAAGGTATTTAAATTAAACTTTTACTTCCTATATTATCAAATTTGAGGTCACTTATAGGCCAACATGGGTTGTGTTATGTGAGGTGTTATGCTTGCGCTTGCGCCGCAAATCATCTATTCTTTCGTCGCAAGTTACTATAATAAGCGAATAGCTAATCTATGTCTATCAAATCACGAATCTAGCATGTATATCATCCTAACGCCAAATAATCAGATGACAATTCAGCGGGAAAGTCACATCAACAGCCACATGCAATGTTACCGGTACATGTTGAATCCCTTACCTGATAGATTCGGATGATATAGGCCAAGAAAGACAGCGTCTTGATCTGAGCAGCGATGAAATCCACGAACACTTCCTTGTTGAAGGTGGGACTGGACCTGTAGCAATGAAATAACATGAATTGGGGTTTTAGGCGTTTGTTGGGCGAAGGGCTGCAGTACGATGATTTAACCGACCTTTGTGGAGGGGAGGGTTACATCATGATGGTTTAACCGACCTTTGTTGAGGGGGAGGGCTGCAGCACGATGGTTTAACCGACATTTGTTGAGATAGAAGGCTGCAGCATCATGGTTTAACCGACCTTTGTTGCGGGGAGGGCTGCAGCACGATGATTGAACCGACCTTTGTGGCGGGGAGGGCTGTAACACGATGGTTTAACCTACCTTTCTTGGGCGAAGGACTGCAGCACGATGATTTAACCGACCTTTGTGAAGGAGAGGGCTACATCATGACGGTTTAATCGACCTTTGTTGAGGGGGAGGGCTGCAGCAGGATGGTTTAACCGACCTTTGTTGAGAGGAGGGCTGCAGCATAATGGTGTAACCGACCTTTGTTGCGGGGATGGCTGCAACACGATGGTTTAACCGACCTTTGTTGCGGCGAGGGCTGTAGCATAATGGTTTAACCGACCTTTGTTGCGGGGATGGCTGCAGCATAATGGTTTAAACGACCTTTGTTGCGGGGATGGCTGCAGCACGATGGTGTAACCGACCCTTGTTGAGGAGAGGGCTGCAGCACGATGGTTTAACCGACCTTTGTTGCGGGAAGGGCTGCAGTACGATGATTTAACCGACCTTTGTGGCGGGGAGGGCTGCAGTACGATGGTTTAACCGACCTTTGTTGCGGGAAGGGCTGCAGCATAATGGTTTAACCGACCTTTGTTGCGAGGATGGCTGTAGCATAATGGTGTAACCGACCTTTGTTGCGGGAAGGGCTGCAGCACGATGATTTAACCGACCTTTGTTGCGGGAATGGCTGCAGCATAATGATTTAACCGACCTTTGTTGCGCGGATGGCTGCAGCATAATGGTTTAACCGACCTTTGTTGCGGCGAGGGCTGCAGCATAATGGTTTAACCGACCTTTGTTGCGGGAAGGGCTGCAGTACGATGATTTAACCGACCTTTGTTGCGGGGATGGCTGCAGCATAATGGTTTAACCGACCTTTGTTGCGGGGATGGCTGCAGCACGATGGTGTGCATGATGAGCGGCACGAAGTCGGCCACCTCGGTGTGGACGTGCTGCTTGTAGAGCTGGTACATGAGGACCACAATGATAGGAAGCTCGGCTAACACCTTCAGAGACAGCACCGCCTTCGGTATCAAGTTGTACTGCAGAAACAAAACATTTACATTAGTTATCAGTCTTCATATAGCAATATTTTTTACGAAATAATAATTTTTTATATATCGTTTATTTCATATATTGAAGTCCTTAGTACATAGAATCAATGTTATGGTGTATAAAAAAGTAACAAGAATATGTTCTAGAGACATTTTATGTCATACTGGTACAGGGAGGTGTATGGAAACGTGGTGCTTTTGTATGCTACATGATCAACCTGTAGGCATGGCTGGAGATTTTTGCCACTTGACTTTAAAAGATATATATTAGATGCATACAAAAATTAACACTGAAACAGATAGAACAATGCATCCAGTCTATTTCTTCGCACCAGTCAGCAAAGCATTATTGAGAGACAATAAATGCTGTAAGAGTAACTTCAAGATCTAACAATTACATGCACCATACATATATGCCAACTTGGGAGAATAAAATATACATATATACTTCTTATAACGAGACATGCATGTACTCCAAAAAAGCCTTTAAAAATCAACCATTCACAAAACATATGCAAATATCAACCAGTTGTAAAGTAGCATACAAGATTACTCACTGATATTGGCTGATTTTCTGCGTTTTTCTTTTCTGTCATCATTGGGGTAATTGTAAATGTATCCAGCAGCAGGGCTTCTACATTGATTTCTGATATGTCCTTGACTTTCAACTGCGGGCGCGGTTCAAATATTTTGTGCAGATGGTTGGGAAGTTCTTTGTAGATACTTTTCACAAACTGAAGGAAATGCGTGACCTGAAAGCAAGAAGATTTTTTAGATGGCATTGCAGTACATAGTTGCAAAGATTTGACTTATGTGCACATGTTGCATCACAAACTGAACAGCTCCATAAGAAACAGTCTGGAGTATTCATAGCAGTAAGGCATAAAATGGTTATTAACCTTAAAATGTTAGGTAAATAGCTTACCTCGTTGGTGATTTGTGGTCTGTATTGCTTGTGCAGTTCGATGATAATTCTGAGGCAGACCAGGACATTTTCTTCATTATCAATCTGCAAGAAAGCAAAAAAATGCAGTATTGTACCTAATGTCCAGAGGGGTGTCACTCTACAATCATGCAAAAAAACTACTCGAAAAATAAAAGTCGAAAGACGAATTGTTCGTATTACTGTTTGTAATAAGACTTAGACATAAATACATAACTTCAACAATGTCACAGGTCACATTTCCTTACCTCAAGCAACTTGAAAGTCAGCGATAGAATACTCTTCACATGAGGTTTGAGGTGTTCATTGGTCGGTATCCTGTGAACTATTTCCAGCAAGAGTTTCCGTAATTGCTAAATTTTGAGAAAAGTAAAACGTCAGTTAAACAGAAATGACTTATATATACAAAACAACAGGACAGAAACAAAATTTGTGGTTCTAAGAAATACCTAGTTCTAAGTTAATTAACTGTATACCAACACCATACAGCACTGTACAGTATTCAAACTTACCAGTTTGGGGTTTTCAGTTTAGTTTTTATCCTTATTTTATTAATGTATCTGAGTATTGTTGTATTTTGCACTTTTTCCCTTACATACCTGGCTATTTTGCTCTGCAATAAATTGTGGGTCACCTTCTTGCAGAATCTTGATGAATGTTTGCACTGCCTTTCCCAAAAATTTACTATATTGAGGGGAAGCCACAACAGTCTAAAACAAAGGAAACACACAAGTAAAAGCATGAAAACATGAGTTCAGATATATGCATTATTCTCTTTTTTCAATAATAGTAGCTAAAAGCTTCATAACAAGCAGAAATTACAATACATAGAGTTCACCCTGCTAAAATAATCCTGGGACTTTATAATACTCACTTCAAAACTTTCACTGAGTTCTTGTGCAGCTTTCAACTTTTTCTCCACACCTGTAACATAAGAAACAGCGATGCACTATAGAATGGCACTTTTCCCCACAATAATAAGAACAAAAACCTGTCATATTTTTGGGCATGACAACATGAAGTATACATGAATCTATTGGTAAATTTATTTATGTTTACAAGTAATCCTCATCCCCAAGAAGATCACAGGAGAAGTGAAAAATTACAAACCCTAACAATATATTGATAAATACAGAAAATATTATCACAGTCAGATCTAAGATTTTACCTGGATTAGGATCTGCAATCAATGCCACATATGACTCAAATGTATTGATTTGAGTCGTTGGGTCCTGTGGACTCATGGGCATCATCTTAGGCTGTGAAGCCAGTAGCATGGTCATTTTGTGGCCTCTTCACGCCTAAAGCGGCATCACTTTACCTGTAAAATTTAAAGCAATTTATAGTACATAGTGGTTCCTACATAATAATCACTTATCATAACACTCATAACACAGTTATAGGGCATTTCTACCATGTATCAAACAGTTTTACATAAGAAAAAACCTTCATCATAGACCTCCTTTACTGGTTTGACTTAAACCAATATTAGGGTAAAGGTAAACAACTAGCAAAACAGTGGTCCCTATGTTATATAACTTCTGTTCTGGCAGCCTGAAAAGTCTGTATAACAGTAAGAGTAATATACTAAAGGGATACCTCCTGATAGGCTGTTAGATTCAACATCATAACATGCAAAATCTTGCATTCTTCCACAATTTGTATATATGAATTCAACTACTTAGACAAACCCAACTGATGCCAAATATATACATCATGGTGAATAACAAAAATATCTTTTTTTATATGTATATATTAACAAATAAACAGATTACATGAAGTATTGTTTGCTCAAACCCACCAGTCCAGACACTAACTCTGTATTTGAAGCTAATACAAGGTAGGATGTTATGCTGGCTGTATAACAAGCTGAGGCCTACACTGGCTAAAGTTGTCCTACATTCCTTGAGGCTAAGTAACGATAATATTTATAGTTGGTTGGTAATAAATTCAGGACGCTTTAACCAATTCTGGTCATATTGCGTCAATGGAAGAAGGAACGGAAGAGCTTAGCCCAGAACCCTAGGCTGTGTGAGCTCAAACACAGCCTAGTCGCATTCCATATTAAAATTCTCATCTGAAACAACCCCATTTCAAGGTTGTTTGACTTTGACCAAGTGTAGCTCTGATTCTCCTTCGCTGTGGGAGAAGTTTTATAACAGAAACAAACCTTAATCCTTTTCTTATAACTTCCTGACAAGTAATGACTAATCATATAAGTAACCTTTCTTGAAAGGCAAAAATAGTCCAGTCTGTCACCAGAAATTCATATAAAAACATGTGTTTTCACTGACCCAATGACTGGATCCCTAAACAGTGAACCAATTAGCATGGCTTATAATATCATGTGGTAACCTTACACATCTGCAGTGATTAACTTCCTGTAAAAAAAAGGTGGCATGTTGTTATCCATTTTTATGCCAGTAGGCAATCATGGCTCCTTTTAAAGACTAACAACTTTGGAAGAGTTCATATATTAGTAATTATATATAGAAAAGTACTTTTACATTGTTGAAAATAATTATGAAAGCTATACTTAAACAATTCAATTTGTCATGTGAAGTTGATTTTTCACTATAGAATGCTACATGGCTATGATTCTTCAACCATAGCCATGGATTCATGGCTAGGAAGAGCTGAGCCATGTCTCCAGGGTACCGCCTTACTCTTTGCAAGGAAATACATGGGATCTTTTTTCTGTGACTATAGGGCTGTACAGTCACTTCGGGATCTTATCGAGACCCCACGAGACAGGGATACCTATGCTCTGAGTCAATGCCTAGCATCAACGGCCTGTAGGTGCTGCCTACCTTCCGGTTGTTTGCCTCACACACAAGATCGGCTAAAGCTGTCCTTGGAAGCACAACTAACCACTGAAGTTCTGTGCATATCCGAATTATAACCATCCGAGTAGATTTATGTAATGTATGAGCGGTTAGACAGTTGATAAACCAGAATGCGGTTGTCTCATGATTGACTGTCAGTGTCAGGTGCTCTAATGTGCTGCCCGGGGTTTTCCATGTCGTATGACGTAATAATCATCATGACGCGCGTGTCTGCGCACGGTATCTATGGTTACATAACAAAGCTCCTTATATGGACTGAGCAGGTGAGGACAATGGTGCTCCGTTTGTTGTAGAACTGAAAACATCAATGATTTGGCTCCAAATACAACGCTTCCAACGGTCTCATCGAACGGACCACATGCATTATGGACAGATAAATGTCTTGTCTTCGAATATATTATGATTTTATAGTTAAAGGGAACCACCAGCCTGGCCTCTAACGCTGCTTTACCGATTCATATAATAACCAATTGTCTATCCCCCAAATTACAGAATTTTTCGTTCTGTCTGTAGCTCACAATAAAATTTAGAAGTGACCGCCAGGCACGATTTCGCCGTCTACCCAGGCGGCAGCCCTTTCTGGAGGCGTGTCTGTAATTGACCAATCAGGAGGCGATACTCTAATTTATTCAAACCGGAAATTGCGCCTATTGTGTGAGCAAAACAAGAGCGCGTGATAATCCCTAATATAAATAGCTGCGGATGTAACTCCAATCATGGCATTGGTGCAGAGTCAATCGTCTCAAGACATATATCAATTCGTTGGGACGGTACTTTTCCATGAAAGACTACTATCTTGCGCTACTGCGCGGCTTGGAACTGCCGCTGTTCATCTGTAAATCGCGGCCCTGATCTCTCTCTCCGCGAGTTATGATGTAAGGCGGCGCCATATGAATAGTCACAATATGCGTCACTGCTCCCGGCAAAATGGCGCTCTGCTTGACATTGCTGGGGGCAGGTTGCCTTAATTTTCTTCTGCCTACCAGTCAGCCGAAACGAAGCATTAACACTCGCCAATTTAATTTTAAGATGTAAACTTTCAGCGCAGATCGTGATTAAATTAGGTTGGATACCCACTTTAACAATGCCTGGACCAAAGCAAACAAAAAATAGTTTCACACCTATTCGATTCTTTAGGCATAAACCGCGTAGCTGGCCGGTTCCCAACACTAAAATGTTGACTACAATGAGTGCGGGTCACGCAGTTGCAGCAAGCCACCAGCATGATGTGTACTCGTTCTAAGAGCATGTGGTTTTTTGTTGGTCCCCAAAGGACCTAAACCGAAAACAGAACCCACGAGAACTGTACAGCCCTATACATAGCTACAACAGGGCTCAAACCACCAATCCACAAGCAATCCATCACTACGATCGCTTTAACCTACTGAGCTATCAAGGCTACCCCAAATATTTATGTAAGACTTAAGTAGATTAGGCTGATAATCATCAAGTTATGGAAGCCATCCTCATAGACCTCTCCCAAAGCATTTGATAGTCTAGCCATATATGACCATTACAAGCAGAGAGCTGTGTAAGGTCATACCAACAAGCGCACGTTTGCTGTGCAAAACGGCACATGACATCGCCACAAGCATAACAAGCATCCCTTCCGCTAACTCAAAATACTTAATATGTTCTTCATTCTTATTTCTAATGTGGGGTAGGTCTTATAAAGGCTAAACTCACGCACAGACTGTACAATTCCGATTCCTTTCCAAGCTTTTTATTTCACATCACTTTGTCTGCCATGACAGTTCTCGTTTAGGTCACATGACACATAAAAATATGGAGGTGTACGCGAGATGTCACATGCTTCTCAATGATGTGCCAGTAAGACTTTGTTTACATCTAAAATGTCCTCTAATACGGTCACTAATAGAACTTGCTCTATTTGTGACAATGAATTTTCCAAAAGAGGCCACGGCTACAACAGGTTAGATATATATACAAGCTAATTTGTGAGAAAACTGCTACAATGGTGTAAATAAGGAAACTTATTGCTGGCCCATCCCAAATTATGTACAATTTGTTGGTCTATGTGTACATGCTGTGGCCGTTTAAAGATGTCTAATATGAGAAGAAAATGAAATAACATATTGATATGGGTCTAATTTTATTATACTCACATTTCTGGAGAAAAATATTTTTCTAAGACACTTCATCTACAAACCATTGTATAATGTTGGTGAACTAATTAGTTATTATGGTAATAATATATCATATGCATACTTGTGATAATGTGTAGCATAAATATTGATATCCTATTTTGATGGATGTTATATATGTTTTAATTTTTGTAAGAACGGCTAACATTCGATATCAAATCTCGCGCCGACAAAGAGGCCATGATGAAGCGAAAAAATTCAACGACCAATTTCAGACCGCACGGTAGCACCTCTACGTCATCTCGCAGGCATAATGAGAACCTCGCGAGAACTGTCATGGCAGACAGAGTGATGCGAAATAAAAAGCTTGGAAAGGAATCAGAATTGTACAGTCTGTGCATGAGTTTAACCTTTATAAGACCTACCCCACATTAGAAATAAGAATGAAGAAGATATTAAGTATTTCGAGTTAGCGGAAGGGATGCTTGTTATGCTTGTTGGCGATGTCATGTGCCGTTTTGCACAGCAAACGTGCGCTTGTTGGTATGACCTTACACAGCTCTCTGCTTGTAATGGTCATGTATGGCTATTGATAGTCTTCCACACAATGAATACAATGAATACTTATGGCATCAGTAAACCATCTTGTTCGCTAGTTACAAGCAATGGGAGGTCCGAAGCAAGTGAATGATATACCACAAGCACCAAAGATATGCATTATGACAAGCCAAAGTGGGATTTATTTTGATATATTCCCATAGAAAAGCTGAATATGTGCTACGCATTTGACATATCACCTAACCAGATTAGCACCTGTACTAATGTTTATTGTTGACCTTTACATAGCGACGTCAAATAAAACGTTTTCTTATCTAAGTGAGTGGAAGCAGAATGAGTTTAAAGACTTTAAAGTTTTAGTGTAATCCGAAACAAGGCCAATGTTTACCGGTCTAAAACAAGCAAAACAAGAAAAGTAGGTCACATTTTTGAACGCCGCTTTGTTTATTGCGATGAACAACCGTAAATTGGTCAGGTTCACATACTTAAACCAACGCCTGAAGTTATACATTACCAGAGCAAACTTTGATTTCACAAACATACACACCAAATGTCATGAAATTGAAGAATTTATCCCGGAAAACCTGCAGAAAATACCGCCAGCCACCTAAAGCGGAACCTTCACTTTTGAGGGTTCCACTTTGAACTCTGGGATAGCGCTATAAAACTGAATGCTGAAATGCGGACGTCCACCAATCATGCCTTTTGGGGTCAAGTGTTGTTTACAATAATAACTAGTAATGCAAGAAAGTATGTAAGCTTATGCACATTTTTTCTCTGTTGGGATTCGAGGGATGGTGCTTTATCTCGGTTCAGAGTCGTAATGTGTCACATGCATTTACAGATGACCATTTCAAGATTAGCAGTAAATGAATTACATGTAAATATAGTTTGCCATGGTCGAGCTGGCTGACGCGGATACTCCTGCCCTCCTAAGAGCAGTTTACAACCCAAAGATGAATTCCGAGGGAGCGGCAAATTAATTGAAACTATATATAAATATACCATGTTTTAATGTTACAGCACATGGATTATTCAGTTTTCAGGCGCATTCGGTAGACGCAATTTTTTACTTATTTTAATTGCTTGTTTGTTTCTTACATTTTTTAATTCGTTCTTCTAATATATTTCAAGGTAACCTGCGAACGTAGATCTTGTTAGCCAGAATTGTATTTCTGTGGCGTTCGCTTTCTTACGGTTAAGGGATGGCAGGGGCGAATCATGGAATTTGGAAAGTGGGGGGTTGCGACAGTGGGGTACTTTATATCCTGGGTACATCCGTAAAGACGTGAGGGCCGCGCGATTTCCCCACCCCCTACAAGGGGTGGGGGAGCGCGGGGGGAGGTGGGGTGGGGGTATGCGTGCGTCGGGTAGGCGGGTGCGGCAGGGGATGAGTTGAGTTGGGGATTAGCGGCTGGGCAGATTAGGCAGAGTCGGGTGCGGGGCAGATTCGGCAGACTGACTGATTGATTGCGATAAGCAATTAGTCATGAAGGCGGAATACGGTAGATACATATTTATTGACAACTGCTACAAACAAAACGGTAGATACATATTTATAGACATTTACTACAAACAACTAGATGAGAGGACTTTAGCCAGCTCTTCTTCCGGGACCTCCGCTCCGGGTCCGGCAGCCTCCTCGTGCCTCATGTCCCTCCGAGACCGGCCTCGGACAGATGAGGTGACTCCCGGCGCTCAGTAGGGTGGTAGCCGTATGTACGTCGGCCGGCCGCATACTCCGTCCATAGTCGGAGGAGTTGATCGTTTGCAATAAATCGAGACTAAAGAAATGCATAACAAATACAGTGGTATAACACTTACCACGCTTTCCTCGGTGGTTGAGGCGACAATACTGTTATATTATGAAGCTTAAATGTAATTGGTTGAAATCCTTTATTAACTTGACCCAATTTACCTGACCTCTGCCCTTACGTCAGATTATCACATGACTTCCTATCCTCTGTATCTTGGTCACTTCCACGTCGGCAGCCGTGCTGAACGCACGCACCAATAAAACATAAGCCAACATGTCACGACTGCTTTGTCAAGTCTATCTCCTGGCACTCGTTCAACATACCAGAATATAACAATATATCACTACCTTACATAATCTTTGCTGTCAGTGTCAGGCGATTTAATGTGCTGCGCGGGGTTTTCCATGTTGTATGACGTAATAATCATCATGACGTGCGTGTCTGTGCGCGGTATCTATGGTTACGTAACAACGCTCCTTATATAGGGCTGTACAGTTCTCGCGGGTTCTGTTTCCGGTTTAGGTCTTTTGGGGACCATGTGCTCTTAGAACGAGTGCGCATCACGCTGGTGCCTTGCTACAGCCGTGTGACGCGCACTCATTGTAGTCAACGTTTGAGTTTTGGGAACCAGCCAGCTGCGCGGTTTGTGCCTAAAGAATCGAGTGGGTGTGAAACTATTTTTTGTTTGCTATGGCCCAGGCATTGTTAACTATAAAATCATAATATAGTTAATAACAAGACATTTATCTCTCCATAATGCATGTGGTCCGTTCGATGAGACCGTTGGAAGCGTTGTATTTTGAGCCAAGGTGGAGCGCCACGACCTGATGGGGGCGTACTACCGCCGTCTGACCGGGGACGACGCGGAGCAGAGGCTGCTGTATGCCAAGCGCTGGAGTGCCTGGGAGATGGCCACCGCCAGACCCTTCACGGACGCCAGCCTCTTCACCAAGACAGAAAACGACAGCTGGTCTCTCCAGTTTGTCCCATCGAGTGGTGAGTTGTCCCGGTAGCTCAGTGGGCTAGAGCGCTCGCCTTGAGGGTTGTGGCCACCTGAGAGCCTAACGGCACGTGGATCAGTGGTTCGAGCCCCGCTGTGGCCATGTCTGTGTGGTCGCAAGATAAAGATCCCATGTCCTTCTTCGCAAAGAGTAGGGGGTTACCCCCGGGGACATGGCTCCACTTTCCCTTCCTTCTCCCATTGACGCGATATAACAAGAATTGGTTAAGGCGTCTTGAGTATACGACCAACCAATCCAGTGGTGAGTGGCAGCCGTAATGTGGTGGGGGCATCCTCTAGCAACGCATCCCCCCGCCCGTCGCACGCCCCCCCCCCCACCGGCCTTCCTCTGCCCTGGTAGCCGAAATAGTCTCTCACACAGCTGACCAGGCTGGCCGCCGTAAGTCCGTGACACAGACTAGTGGCCGAAACGGCCTACCGCTGCCTTGCCTGTAACTAATTCCGCAGTAATGGCTACATTTCAGCAGTGACAACGTTAATATTCGACATAATAACTTTGCGTAAGATACATGTGTGCACATTACCACATTTAATTAACTTAATCTCAATCTTAACTAGCATTTTACTCACATTTATGACTCGAGTGGCTGGTTGAGGAACATCCATCTTCCGCCATTGTTTACCGCCCTGCTGGGAAGGGAGCTATGACGCGAATGAAGTAGTTGTACGGAATTCGTTACAGAAAATGGTGGACAGTTACAGACTGTTAGGGTGAGTTCGGATATGCGATCGGAGTAATCGGCGCGGATGTTTGGAGCATGCGGACTCACTCTTTCCGCTAATAGGCGGATCAATATTAACCGAACGCAAAATCCGCGGTCCGCGTGAATGTTACACTTGCTAAACTGCGCAAATTTTATGATCGTTAAATAACGCCATAAAATAAATCAACGGATACGTATTGCGTTCATTATCTTATTTTCGTTGTTATAATATTATTTACAGATTTTTTGCAGGTCGCAATACTACTATATATATATTAAATGTATTGTGCGGCCTGGACGCCATTTTGGAAATCCTCGTGATCCTCCTCGGGGTGGGGAGTAAGGTCTGGGAGTAAAATGTACCACGTGACCGCCCTATCGGACCACAATCTCCGCGTTCGGTTATGCACTCCGCGGAGTCCGACTACTCCGCACGCATACCCGAACTCACCCTGTGTCTGTGGTACGCGGCCTCACGCTTGCCAGGACGCGCGGACGGACGGCTAGGGAAGAGCCTAACAGACTGTACGCTGAGCCGCGGTAGCGCCGCGCAGCGGCAGTCTGCGGAAGATACTAATAGCTAGACACTTTTTAGCTGCGGCAACTCAGCGACTGATCCGTCCGGCCTATCCAGGAGCGGATCTAGGGGTAGATTAGGGGAGGGGTAGGGGGTGCAACCCCCCCTTGGGAACTTGATCACTGTAAAAGTCGGGCTTTCCGACGAAATACAACGCAACATTTTGTAGATGCAACCCAGTGGTGGATGCAATTAAGGGGATGTTATGGACTGTTAAAGTCGAAAGAAAATGTACACTAATTGAGGAAGAATGCAGTTCTTCCCCTTACGCCTGACATCCATTTTTTTGGGGCTCGATCTCTGCTCGCACAAACACGCGACAAGGTGGGGATGAAAATGATCGCAGGTGTCAACCATTTTTTTTTTTACAACTGGAGGGTGGGTGGGGTCTCAGATGGCTATGATTTTGCGGGGAAGAACTGCATTCTTCCTCAATCAGTGTACTTTTTTTTTGACTTTAGTACAATATATAATAGGTATAGTACAATATATATAGTAGGTATAGTACAGTAAATAAAAATTTATGTTTATATAATGTTGATACGTCGGATGATGATATGTGTAAATATGGTAAATGATACATCTGTTGTTTTAATATATAAAATCCTGTTGATATATATGACGTTTATAGATTTGTGGGACAAGACATAGCGTTGATGCCAGGTCTCCCTGGTGGCGTAAACGTGGCGCGGCAAGGCAACCGCAAGCGGCAAGGTACGCGGCCCCAGGATCCGGTCAACCTCCACTTCGACGTTGACCACGACCATGTCTCGGCGGAGTTTCATCAGCGGGATGTTCGCGTAGGAGACCGCCGCCACGTGATCCTGGCTACCATGACCATGCTGACCATGTTGGGCCGCGCCCGTGTTTCGATCGTAAGTAACGTTTTCGCTCTTTTTCTGGTTAATTGCCTAAATTGTAATTATATGTACAATATTTACCCTTTTCTGGTAATTATGTGCTCTACATTTAGTTCGTGATGTATAATTGTATATTTTATTACATGCTCTTTTTGTTTCATCTCAGCTTTTTGGATGTCACGTTCAAGGTGGTCCGTCGCCCATTTACGCAACTGTTCAGCATGCATGCGTTTGTTTGCACTGGTGCTACGAAGAAACAGGTGCCACGAAGAAACATAGCTCGAGTTGTCATAGATTTCGAGGGAAGTCAATGGCAGGCGAAATTACGTCTCATCATCGACCTTTTTGTAGCGTAATCGATCTGTAATTCCTTACAGAGTTGCTACAAGCTGATGGCTTTGTCCTTGCTGCCCGCCGAGCACGTGCGGCCCTTGTTCGATCAACTGTGTGCAGAGCTTGTCGCGGCCCTGGAGGGCCTGCAATTAACAGCTGTTAAACTACATGCTTAACACTTGGATGGATGGACCTCTGTTTTCACCACAAGATTGGTCTGTCTTTCAACAGGACACGCGCACAAACAACGACGTCGAAGGCTGGTATTTGTAATAGCCAACTCGGGCGTTTTGACCGTGCACATCCGCCGGTGGCTCCCCCAAACGGCCGTACTGCATGCTTCCGTGCGCAGTGATCAACAATCATGGCAGCGAAGCGGAAGGTAGCGTCTTGTGGCTAACGAGTGAGGTAGGAACGAGTGCCGCAAACGACCGTCGTAAATCCGTATCTTAGTGCCGCTTGTAGTGGGAGGTGTACGGACTGTCGGCTTTGAAGCCTGTGCTCTCTCCGCGCCGCATGGTTGACATAAAACTTCGCAACGGCACATACAGTGTGTAATTGTGTGGGTCAGGGGGGTGGTAGAGGGGGGGGGGGGCTTATGCCTTGACTAGTTCGCTTGTAGGTCTCACAATATATGTCATATCTTTTCAGGCCTCATTGCTCCCCTACGTTATAATATTATAGTATTATTATTTATTTATTCACATATGCCGGGGGTGGGGTGGGGGGCAAGGGGGGGGGGGAGGTCGTATTCCCAGATCACGAAGAATAAATGTCTTTATTCCCAGGTCACGATGAATTAAACAGGATAACTTCCAATAGGCTATACATAGGAAGGGCGAATAAATGATATAAAGTAGCGATTTCCCGATTCACTTTTATTTAATGTTAAAATCCCAGTTCACGATTATTGAAAACCCTTGATCACGACGGTCGGCTAATACCCCATTCCCAGTTCACGAAGAATTATTTGCCTTATTCCCAGTTCACGGAGAAATGAAAACCCCATTCCCAAGGAACGAAAATACCCCTTGCCTCCCCACCCCCTCCACCCCATATGTGACTCTAAATAACACTAGGCATAAATGCTCAGTGAGTGAAAGAGTAGCATTCACATTCAACAGTACGAATGTGTAGAATATTGCATATGCTCCAGACAATTTAGCGACAAGAATAGAATCAAATTATTTTTAACATTACATCACAGACATACTGTTCATAATGTGGTACTAGTAGCCTGCTACTAGTGTAGGCCTACTATATTACTGAGTGTTTAATACAATATGGATAAACACTCGGTAGTATCATACTACTGAGTGTTTATCAATATTGTATTAGTAAATCGTACATAATCCAAGATATTAATATCCACCTACCTCACTCATTAGCCAGTCAAAGTTGGCTAACGAGTGAGGTAGGTAGGTCCCGCTTTGGGTCTTATAAGCATTATTTCTTACACTTCGGCACATACATTGGCTAAAACTGCTCTTATCTTGATACTACCAAGAGTTTATCAATATCGGATTAGTAAATCGTACATAATCTGAGGTATTCATATCCACCTACCTCACTCAGTAGCCAGTAAAAGTTGGCTAACGAGTGAGGTAGGTAGGTCCCGCTTTGGGTCTTATAATCATTATTTCTTACACTTCGGCACATACATAGCCTAAAACTGCTCTTATCTTGATACTACCAAGAGTTTATCAATATCGGATTAGTAAATCGTACATAATCTGAGGTATTCATATCCACCTACCTCACTCAGTAGCCAGTAAAAGTTGGCTAACGAGTGAGGTAGGTAGGTCCCGCTTTGGGTCTTATGATCATTATTTCTTACACTTCGGCACATACATAGGCTAAAACTGCTCTTATCTTGATACTACCAAGAGTTTATCAATTTCGGATTAGTAAATCGTACATAATCCGAGGTATTAATATCCACCTACCTCACTCATTAGCCAGTCAAAGTTGGCTAACGAGTGAGGTAGGTAGGTCCCGCTTGGGTCTTATGATCATTATTTCTTACACTTCGGCACATACATAGGCTAAAAGTGCTCTTATCTTGATACTACCAAGAGTTTATCAATATCGGATTAGTAAATCGTACATAATCCGAGGTATTAATATCCACCTACCTCACTCATTAGCCAGTAAAAGTTGGCTAACGAGTGAGGTAGGTAGGTCCCGCTTGGGTCTTATGATCAATATTTCTTACACTTCGGCACATACATAGGCTAAAACTGCTCTTATCTTGATACTACCAAGAGTTTATCAATATCGGATTAGTAAATCGTACATAATCCGAGGTATTAATATCCACCTACCTCACTCATTAGCCAGTAAAAGTTGGCTAACGAGTGAGGTAGGTAGGTCCCGCTTGGGTCTTATGATCATTATTTCTGACCCTTTGGCACATAAATACGCTAAAACGGCTCTTATCTTGATACTACCGAGTGTTTATCAATATCGGATTAGTAAATCGTACATAATCCAAGATATTAATATCCACCTACCTCACTCATTAGCCAGTAAAAGTTGGCTAACGAGTGAGGTTGTTAAGTCCCGCTTTGGGACATGATTACTATTTCTTACACTACTACACAGAAAAACACGAAAACTGTTTCTATCTTGATACACATCGCCAGAGAAAATCGTACATAATCGTGGTAATTAATTTCATTTGACAGGAGGGTGCAAGTTTTCCTACCTTTACCTTTTACTGCATATTTCGTAATATAAAAGGCAGAATTCTTACACGTGCATGCAGAATATGAGGTCGAGTCGATGCAATATACAGATTACAAGCACAACGATATCGTGTTCAAAGTTTGGTTGCAATTTGGATTGAGACTTTTATGGTTGACCGACCAGAACCCTATATCAGATCGTCAGATTAATGAGTTGTCAAGGTCAGGCAGTCTTATCAATTACGCAACTTGTTGAACATGTTATCAGAGTCATACCAGAAGTGCACATTAGATACAAGAGTGAATTGCCGATACCGGGAGTTTCTCCTCGCGAAGGATGGATTAGGACTTCCTGTTGCAAGCCCCCCCCCCCCCACCCCCGCATTGATTTACTGTGCATGTCAACGGGAGTGCCACACGCTAAGTGGTGGCACGATGTGGGCTTTAAACCGAACCCCTATCCCAAGGCAATAGTCCCTATCCATCTGCCCTAACTTCTAACCCTCATCTGAATCCCTGACCTACAATTCCTAATCCTGACCCATAATCCCTAATCCCTGACTCCTAACCCTGAGCCCTAACTCCTAATATCTGAGCCCTAATCCTCCATCACTGATCCCTAGTTAAATACCTGACTCACAATCGCTGACCTAAATCCCCAACCCCTGACCTCTGAACTTTAATCCCCAATCCTAACAATAACCTGGTGAGTGGAACGGCGATGAGGGAGCCTTTAAACCGAACCACTATCCTTAGGCCATTGGCCCTATCCATAGGCCCTAACTGACCCCTGATCCCAATTCCTGACCCCTAATGCCTGACCACTAATCCCCAATCCCTGACTCCTAATCAGTGAGCCATATTCTCTAATATCTGACCCCTGATCCTCAATTCCGGACGCCTGATCCCAAATTCCTGACCCCTAATCCCTAATCGCTGAACCCAGATCTCCAATCCCTGACCCCTATACGTCTGCGGGGGCCTTATGTGTCCTCCTGGTCTAATGTGTCCCTCATCGCCGTTTCACTCTACTGATTATTGTTAGGCTCGGGGATTAAGGGCTAGGGATCAGGGATTGGGCATTAGGGGTCAGGGATGGGGATGAGAGTTAGGAGTTAGGGCTTATGGATAGAGTCCACGGTTTAATGGGAAGGGGTTAGGTTTAAAAGTCATTCTTCGGTTTCGCCCCCAGGTTCACCTGCGAAGGATTTAACACGCAACGATCTCACATACTCGGTGGACAGCTGAGACCAAACTGGCTGTTTATTCAGTTTCGGTCTACATTTCTAATTTCGACATCCCTACCACGCACGTTAGTTTCATAGCAACCAACTCAGTCATCCCACCACACCCCAGATTAAACGCCCAGTCCACTCCCCGCCCCCACGGCCTACACTCATTTGCACCGCGGTCACTGCCACCGCTCGCGACAGTTCAAAGCCTCGCTGTAATGTTGTTATCCTTAGCAGATAAGACAAGTCCCCGGTCGCACATCACGCGATTGATAAATGATCCGTCATAACCAGGAGTAGGCCTACACATAAGGCCCCCATATACGTTCCCGCCATTGAATCACAATCAAACATTCAATCAAGGCGGCCCACCTACACCGCACCGCGGTCGCTCGTTTCGTCTTTTACAGTAAGACCCGATGGTCATCTTCCCGGCAACTCGTGTTATCCTATGTGGGAAGAAGCAAACTAGGGCAGGAAAAACAGTGGTTACGTGGTTTAATTTTATCCGCGACCGACCTCCCGACCTAGATCAGCTTGTATTTGCAAGAAGAGCATGGCAGCTCAACCAGGTTAGTTATCTTATCTTATCTTATATTATCTCTAATATCTATACTAGGATCGCTCAATTTCTCTTGCCCAGTTTCACTTTCCATATTTACCCTCCCTTGTCCCCACCCGCCCCTCTATCCCCGCATGCCCACTCCTCCGCCCCCGGCGAACCTCACCGTCCCCTCCATCACCTCCATCGCCTCCACCCCACAGTTCCCACCAACTCCTCTCTTCCCGCCGCTCCATGTCTCCTCCATAACCTTGCCGCCCCCCCCCCACCCCCACCCAGTCCCCTCCGTCCCATCTTCAACGTTCCTTCCCTCACCTCCACAACCTCCCTCTCAGCCGCCCCTTCCGTCACCTCCACAACTTCCCTCCCCGCGCCCCCTCCGTCACCTCCACAACCTCCCTCCCCACCGCCTGTTCCATCATTTCCATAACCTCCATCCCGCCGCCCCCTCCGTCACCTCCACAACCTACCTCCCCGCCGCCCCCTTCACAACCTCCCTCCCGGCCGCCCCTTCCGTCATCTCCACAACCTCTCTCCCCGCCGCCCATTCCGTCACCTCCACAACCTCCCTCCCCGCCGCCCCCTCCGTCACCTACCTCCCCGCCGCCCCCTCCGTCACCTCCACAACCTACCTCCCCGCACCCCCTCTTCACAACCTCCCTCCCGGCCGCCCCTTCCGTCACCTCCACAACCTCCCTCCCCGCCGCCCCTTCCGTCATCTCCACAACCTCCCTTCCCGCCGCCCCTTCCGTCACTTCCATAACCTTCCTCCCCGCCGCCCCCTCTGTCACCTCAGTTACTCAGATTTACTTAAACTCAATAATATTACAGTGGTACGAACCTAAACAGTGGTACGAACCTATACAGTGGTACGAACCTATACAGTGGTACGAACCTATACAGTGGTACGAACCTTATACTATAGTAATATTACAGCGATACAACTGTAGCTATACTATAGTAATATTAAAGTGGTATAACTGTAGTTATAGTATAGTAATATTACAGTGGTACTACTGTAGTTATACTATAGTAATATTACAGTGGTACTAACCCAGGTAAAAAAATAATATTCTGCGAATATTCCGCCAATGTTACGGGAATATTACCAAAAAACATTCCGGGAACGCTTTTCAGTTTTCTTATTATTTGGGGACTGTTTTTTGCGAATATTACGAGCGAACCTTCCCAGGACATTAAACGAACATGACGGTGCACTCACAGAAATGCTGTAGACATCCCTTTAACACTTTCAACGCCGTTATTATTATATTACCGCGTAGTTTACAGGCCATTGCGCCAAGACAAACTGTGCAACAAGTTTAACACAGTCTTTATAATTACATTACCGCGTGGTTGACAGGCCATTGCGCCAATACAAACTGTGTAACAAGTATAACCCAGTCTCTATAATTACATTACCACGTGGTTGACAGGCCATGGCCCTACTACAGCGAAAAAGGAAGAAATTTGAAGGAAGAAAAACAGTTTTGGGATAGGGGATACCCCCTAAGTTTTGGGAGGGCAGACACCCAAAGTTAGGGGAGGGAAGATATCCCAAGTTAGGCGAGCTGAGACACCCCCAAATTAGCGGATGGGTGACATGCCAAGTTGGGGTGGTAACTCGGCGTTGGGGAGGGTAGACACCCCAAGTCGGAGTAGTACCGCAAAATTGAGGTGGTACTCCACGGGTTGGCGAGAGGAGAAACCTCAAGTTGCAGGAGGGGAGACATTAGAGAGCAGAATTAGGCTTTTAGTAAAAATAGTCTTCGGCATTACATGCTTTTCGTCAACTTCTCTCATTCGGCTCCAAGATCCTATATCGCCGGCACCTATGAAAAAAAAGCCAGCAGTGGTCATTTACAGTTAGTGGCATGCATGTGCCTTACATCATTACATACATCATTAATAACTCACTCGTTATGTACGTTTGGGTCGCTGCGAATCCTTGTTGCAAGTGTTTCTACAACAAGAACGAAAAGTAAGGCGCTTATTGGACACCCCTGTCTGATGCCTCGCGTAATAGGGAAGAATGCGGTTCAGTGACCGTTATTTATGCAACAGCTGGTGATGTCTGTATATATTATGTCAATCCATTGTCTATAATATGGGCCAAATTTCATGTTTTAGTACCTTGTGTAAATACTGCCAAGAAATGGTATCAAACGCTTTTTCGAAATCAAGAAGTGCTATGTAACCTGGAGTGTTGTTCATATTACAGTATTCAAGGATATCTGCGATAGTTCTTACATTTTCGCCGATGTAGCGGCCTCTGATGTACCCGCATTGGTCCACATTAACTAGGTTTTTGACGACATCTTGCATCCTATTGGCAAGTGCTTTTGTTAGAATTTTATAGTCAGTGTTTAGTAGGCTTAGCGGTCTCCACGATGTCAAATAGCGAAGGTCTTTGTCAGCTTTCGGGAGAAGCGTTAAGACACCGCGTCAATGCTCAGGTGCTTATTTTCTGCTGAATATATGAAGCTGTTATGTACGAGATGCCAAATATCTCGCCAGAAGAATTTATAAAATTCGGTGGAAAAACCGTCGCTTCCGGGGGCCTTGTTGTTTTTCATTTGAGCTAGGGCTTGAGTACATTCTTTTAATGTTAATTCTTGGTCACAGAGGTGCGTCGATTGTGGGCTTAATTTACTAATAGCTTCATCCAGGAATTTGTCCATTACCGGATCGTTTTCTTCCATTACGGGCCCTTGCGAGTATAATTGTGAGTAGAAGGTTTGTTTAGCAGCTAGAATCTCTGTTAGGTCGATAATTGGCTTCTCATTAGGACCTATGAGTGTTGTTATATTTTTTTTTGCGCTTCTATGTTTCTCTAAGCTAAGGAAGTATTTAGGATTCTTCTCGTTTTCAGCAATTTCCAGTGACCTAGCTCTCACTAGTGCACCTTGAGCCTTCAGGCTTTGAATTTCATCGTACTCTGTTTTAGCACGTTCGTAGACACTGTGTTTCGCATCATCTGTTATACTTTGAACTTGTAAGGTTTCCAGTTTTTCTTTCAGCTCTTGCTCATGTTGACGTCGTTGTTTTGCTTCGCTGAGGTGAGTAAAAAATCTATTCTGGAATGTACAAGGCCAGATTTTGTATTTTGACTTCTCGTGAAACGCCTAGTATCGGGGTTACGGACTCTCTAGATGTCTTGGAGATCAAACGTCTCCATGAATTCTAATATATGTTTTGCATAATCGCTCTGTTTTTCCTGTTTTCCCCCACTTTTGTCCAGTTCTGGATTAATACAAACATCAAAATCTCCTCCGATAATTATCAAGTTTTCTGCATGCTCCTGAAGAGCTTGTAATATTTCATCTAGGAAAGCCATCTGTTTTTTTGGAAAGTTTTTTGTTGGGGCGTAGACATTCATAAGCGTGTATCTTCGGCCACATATCTCTACATCTAAGATGATATATCGTCCTTCTTTGTCACATACTTGATTATGCATTTTTATATTATAATTGACAGGGATAAATATAGCCACACCACAACGTTTAGTGGTCCCGTGCAAAAAAAATAATTGTCCTTTCAGACGTTTTCTCCATAAAATTTCTGCCTTTTTGTCAGTATGCGTTTCTTGAAAGAACATTATCCCAGGATGGTGATATGCCATATGATCATATATCACTTTGCGTTTAATAGCGTCTCCTAGGCCTCGTGTATTGAAACTACTTATATTAATTAGGTTCATTGTTAGCCATCAAAGTACATGGTGGATCAGTGTGACTTGGCGTGCCCTCATATGCTGAAGGTTTTTGGTGTAAACAAATATAGTTATGTAAAATATTCATTAGCTTCGGGCTGGCGTAGGGAGAGAAACATGATCCCCAAACCTAATACCGGTGCCGCATCGTGCATATATGGTTAATTTTACCAACATACAACACCAATCTCTTACCAGCACCACAACTAGATTATCCGATAAAATAACGATATACACGTAGTAACAGGAAATTGCAACCGAGAAGGTAACATCTACAAATCAAGTGTTTTTCTATTTATGCAGGGTGCTTTTGTAAGTCCCTGAACGATGGGAAACTGAAGCATGTCAATTAATGCTCCATAGTACGATTGTCATGGGTATCAATCATGATGCAATCTACATCTGCATCACCTGGTGAGTTCATTTTCTGAAGTTGTTACCGGTGGTACAACGTCTGCGATGACAGTTTCCGAGAGAAATATACGACATGCCGATTAGCATATCTCCCATCGTGAGTGAATTGCAATCTGAGTGAAACATACCGTTACCAGACGCCACTAATCCTTTTATCGTACAATATATTTTTGTCCTCTGAAACGGTGACTACACCAATTTTATTCCGAGTTTATTGCGCACCTTTTCCATGATCTGTCCCAGATGATTCTGGCCCGTCCAGTCTGTTTGGATGAAGGTGCGCGGGTGTCCGAGGTGCAGTCCCGTGCCCCAGAACGTTTCAAGGATGCCTCTGCCGGTGTTCGGTTTTCTGTCGCCAGAAGAATTTTCTTGAGCCCTGGGTTCTGGGAGAATTTGGCTTCTACGGCTTCCTCCATGACAGCTAGTGATTTAATTGTCCACTCATTGCAGACGTCTTTGATGTCTTTTGCCAGATAACAGGCATGACCAGCATCGCGTGATTGCAATATAGCCCGTGCTAGGTCGTCTTTTCCGTGAGTAAGAGCTTTGCGGTGTAGGTAGCACTGCTCAACGGAGCGATAGTCGACCCCTTGAACTCTGAGCTGCGCAGGGTGGTGGTTCGAAAGCGGGGATGCCTTGCCCCAGAAGCATGTCACATTGCCCTTGGTAGGCGTGGCAATCATCAGTGGGTCAAGTTCACTGGGCAGCCTGTCGAGGCAACCTTGTTTATGTATAGCCTGTCACCTGACAGGTATGAGCTTTCCTTGAAGCGCTCATTGTTTTTCGCGGCATGGAGTATAGGGCATGTCAGTTCTCGCGGGTTCTACTTCCGGCCTGGCATTTTGGGGACAAACAAACGAACACGTGCTTTTTGTTCAGTGCGCAGCCTGACTCGCCCCCTGCGTAACAATGGATACCACGCGCAGAGCGCTGTCATACTAGTTACGACATAGGACGCGGAACCAGGCAAGCTGCGCGGCCGGCGAGGCAAACAAGGGGTGGGTCGCAAATCGTCTTTTGTGCTTCTTAAATAAACAACTGTTAACTTTTTTGCGTCGATATGTTGGTAGATGACACTTTGAACATGCCATTTTCCATAATATTGGCCACGTTCAGTAACCTAGGCGCACAACAGGTAGATGGTTTCCCAATGTTTACACTGATCTGGAGTGATCCGGTGACAGGTATGGACAGCCTTTGCCGACAAAATTAAGGTTTTTCAATCCTGAATGCAACTACCATTCAAATAACAAAATTTCAAAAGAACAACATTGTAAATTCACTGTGCTAACATTATCTTTCTAAATTGCCTCAGTTCTGTTACAATCATATTCTTGATGGGTATTTTGACAAAGAGTTTCATGAGAACCACAAAATAGACCAGTACTGTGACTTTTCCATTTCCACAGAGTAAGCTACCTACATGTACTTATCGGCTTACCGGTATAATGCTTTGGATCAAATAGCTACACGCATTTTTAAGTTAAACTGGGGAGGCAAACTTAATATCCAAGAAGTATATACATGTTTGCAGTCGACTTCAGTCATGCCTCATTATAACGGATCCTTTCAAATATGCTAGCAAAAAAAGATAATCTATGCTTCCTCTTTATGGGAATGGTGGAATTAAGCCTTTATTTAAAAAACAAAACAAAAAGTTTTTAGATTTTTATAGGTGTACACTGGTGTTGATATTATTAATTTGTATAGCTGATGTGTCTACGTTCAGCTTACTGGTAGCTTTAGTTCTGCATAAATCTTTAATTGCAACATTTCCTTTTATTTTTAATTAATTAAATTACACTTTCTTTTGCTAATTTTGACATAAACGCACAAGGAAACGCTCAATGTAATCATACAGAATCAATAATAATTCAGTGTATAACCTTCAAGCGTCACTACTTTTTTGCTCATACACTGCATAAACATGATGATAATCAGTCCAAGTTTCTAATTGCATTGGATTTGTATCTATCTTATCAGTTTAATTGGGTTCACAACATATGGTATAAAATAAAATCTGCAGGTATTTCAAATGTAGCAGATACAAAAACTAAGCGAAGGTGTAAGACAAGAGATACTTCATACTTCATCAAATTCATAAAATTTCTTTTTTTTTGTCCAATTAATTTTGATTAAATTACACCTTTCATAGCTACTTTTGTCCTGATGTCTATACATGAAACATATAATTTAAAAAAACTTTAAAAAAAACTATTAAAAATATGGATAACAATGAACCCATAAAGAATTCAGTAACATTATGAAATATATTTATATATATATTATATATGGAGATATATAGAGACATTTTTATTTAACCAGCATAAACATAAAAAATCCCAATAAAGGGATCATCAATATATATTTTACATTTTGTTAGGTCAACTTCATCTCTTAATTCTCCTGCGTTCAACTATAGTAATGACAAGGGCACATTCCTTGGTTAATAAATCCTGTGTACCTTAATAAATATAATAATCATCAACTTTGGGTGACAAATATTGTTCATGACATTTGCAAATTGATATCTACATTGAAATTAATGCTGCATAACTTACACCTTTTGGTACTGTTGTCCTGAGGTCTATAGATATGATATATATTAATTAAACAAAAAACTACAAACTAAGAAAAATATGCATAATAACAAGTAGCACATAAGGACACAAGTAACATTAAACATTTTTTGGCAGGTTTATATACATATATTTTCATTTAACCAGCATTCACATCACAAATAACAATAAAATGATACTAATCATCAATATATATGGCACATGTTGTTACTTTTATTCTTTTCTCTAACATATAGCTACAGTTGTGACAAGAGCACCAAGACATATTGCTTTGCTAATAAATCCTGTATGTCGTAATAAATAAACTGGTGTCGAATAGTCACTTTTTCAGACTTCTGCTCGGTTGCTATAGTATATATTATAACGTGTTCCATTTTTATATATTTGAAAAGACCAGTTTACAACACTTTAAAATATAACTGGACATTGCAATTCAGTAGGCTATAATAATCAACTTTCTACTTTCTGTGATGACAAACGTATTCATGACATTGGCAAATTCATCAATTTTCTTGAAATGTTCTAGAGTTTTATGCAGTCTGTTAACTTTTTTATTTCTTCATAGATTTAGTTGACATTTGCATACACATACTTTGTAATTTTGTCTAATGTATATTTACATACTTTGCAATGTTTTATTGGTATGTTCACTTGATTGCTCACTTGCAAAAAACTCAAAATTTCAATATAATAAAAAATTTAAAAAAATCATAGATAAAATCATATGTAAAAGACATATCATTTCCCATATGCTTAGATCTATGTGTGATATATATCTCAGACAAATATGTAGGTACATTGTACACATTATTTGACATCAAATATTTGCTAAATATAAGTGCATGATTGAGGATTTATATAATGTCACAATATTTAAGTTAATACAGTTAAGGTTTGTTTAAATTTATAATGTTATTCCCATTCAAAGCTTTATTTAAATAAAGGTCAGTTATAATTTGTCAAAGCCTTCAAAATGGATTTCTTGATTCGGACAAAAATGTTATGAAATCATTCGTGGTAAAATAATGATTAAGTATTATTGAGCTCAAGTGGCTCTATCATACCTGCTCATAAAATCACCCATATGCATCAGCAGTATAATGCTAAGAAACATTGGATATATGTTCGTCAATTACAAGATGAATCCATATGTCGAAAACAATAACTGTTTGAATTATGGTTTATTCCGCTTGTCATCTGTAATTCGGCCGTCAGCAACACAGTCAGGCCAGCTCAAATATTGGGTATTCAGCGGGCTGTAGTGCGCCAAGCTTACTGACCGCAGTTATTGATACGGGAAAATACAAGTTCAAAGTGTCTTTCAACAATATATTGTCACTAGATAGGTAACAGGTGCTTATTTAAGTTGCATACAGGTCTAGAAGGGAACCACCCTTTTCTCGCCTCGCTCACCACGCAGTTTGCTGGTTCCGCGTCCTAAATCGTGACTAGAATGACAGCGTTTTGATTTGTCAAGCAGGGAGCGAGTGAGCTGCGCAGTGAAAACTTAAGGTCGCATATAACGTCGTTGTCCCCAAAATCTGATCTCGTGAGGTATCGCACACATAAAACGAGATTCACTTGCATGCCCTATTGGTTTTAGCCTTTGTCTGCGGGCCATGATTTCAGGTGGAAAGCCCTCTGCGACCTTCACATTGCCTTTGAGTTTATGTTTATTTCTCCTGACGTCAGCTCGGTCACCATAATAGTGAAACCTTACTATAACTGGCCTTGGCTTGTTTTGCTTTGGAGGGCCGGGCGGGTTGCGGTGGGCTCTTGCGATCAACATATTAGCTCCATTTAATTCTAGATCGTCTGTTATGGCTTTTTTAATCAAGCATTCACAGTTTTTAGCAGTCTCACCTTCTTTTTCGGGAAATCCAAAGAACAACAGATTATTTCTTCTTTCATGAGCTTCGTTGTGAATTATGCGATCCTTCAATACCTTGTTTTCACTTTTGAGGTTTTCTTTTTTGAAGGCCGTTGATCGCTGTTGAATTCTCCTGACATTCAATGTTCAACGAAGCAATACTTTGGCCTAATGATTGTTCGATTTTATCCATTTTCGAGGTAATGACAATCGCCATACAAACTGCCCACTTAGGAGTGTCTGGCAGAGGGTTTAATGCAGTTTCTTCTTCCATATCTAGTCTTTTGGATGCTTGCGTGTATGCTTCTGTTGGCGACTCTGGGGACAGGATTGCGTAGGGGCGTTTACTCACAGCTTTGTTTCCCGGGGTGAGATTCATCACGCACTGTTGATTTTGCTGAGATTGTTCACTAATGTTAATAATCCAATTGTTATGGTCTGGTATCCAAAATACTGCCTGTGTACGGGTTATCCAGTGGGATTTTTACTGCCGGGCCAAGATGGCGGCAGCTTGATCATTGAGAGTAAAGTTGTTGGTAAAGTATATCCATCGCCATCAGCGATAACGTGTGAGGTAACAACTCGTTTTATGGAAACTGGTGTTCCCGTCAATATGTAGTTGTACCTTTCACACGTTATTCATCGCTCGATGATAAAGGGATGTTGTTGCGCCATAGATAAGGAACTGGATGGTGCCAGACTGTGCGTAAAATGGGGCGGACCATGGGTAGAGCGAAGCCATCCTACTCATGGGCAGTCGCACAATGGGGCCGTGCACCCCAGAAGCAACACATAGTGGCGGGCCAACTCGACAGAGCCGAGCGTGTTAGCCAACAGACCAGTGAAGTTCAGGAAAACCTAAGAGCCAGGTAGTCATCTATAAGACTAGCAATGGTGGTATTAATATATTTATATATATAGATAGATATAGCATACAAATATATGTACTGGAATTAGCATCGCATCCTGTATCCTATACCGCAGGCCTCTATTAAGAATATAAAATAATTTAATTGGACGCTTTAACCAATTCTGGCCATATCGCGTCAATGGGAGAAGGAAGTGAAAAAACGAAGGGAGCGATGTCCCCGTGGGAAATCCCCTACTCTTTGCGAAGAAGAACCCACTGAGCTATGAGCGCGGCCCTCCATTTACTTGGAGATGTGGGTTATTTATGGGACAGTCATTATATAATCTTTGCAATCGTTTGGTGACGTCACAATACGGGGGAGTGGTGTGCGTCGTTAGTACTTTACAAGGTTAATCGTCTTTTTGGCCGCTGGCAAATGCGCCAGACATGCCGGTTGACGTGCCACTCGGCACAGAATATTGGTAAAGTAAAATACTTCTTGGTGTTGGTGTCTGCAGCACTTACTATACCGGTATATGTACACACCAACACCCCCTTCCCTCCCCACCCTCTCAAGTCCCTCCCCAATCATCCTCACTCCACCCACACGACGACGTGAGGGGGGGGGGGGGGAGGCAAGCAGCATAGATACACAGGCGCGTTGGTAGAGGTTTCGGTTTAGGGAAAACACCCTCCTCCCCACCCTCCTCACTAAATCATGCACCCACTTCACCCCACACCCAACCTAAACGCAACCTCCCCCCCCCACCCATCCACCGCAGCCTGCACCCTCTGGGTCACACCTTCCCCACCCCGCCCCACAACACAACAGCGCCCCCCCCCCCGATTTCACCGCGTGAGTCGTACTGGGACACGTAACGCGAAAAAACAAAGCGAGTTTTGCGTTATTAATCGTTAAGCACCTGAGGAAACCACTCCCGACAACCAAGCGTCATCGAGTGAAATAGTCGTTCAAGAGTACCGAAAACACTTTGGTGGCCGACCGGTACGAGGGGAGCGGAGGTGTGTGGTGGGGGGGTTTGGGGGGGTTTGGGGGGGGGGCACTGAACGTCATCCAATTGGTTGGTTGCTTGTAGTCAGGACGCTTTAACCACTTTTGGTCTTACAAAAAAGGAGGGGAGAGTGGAGCCATGTCCCTAGGGTAACCCCCTACTCTTTGCCAAGAAGGACATGGGATCTTTATCCTGCGACCACACAGACATGGCCACAGCGGGGCTCGAACCATCGATCCACGCGCCGTTAGGCTCTCAGGTGACCAGAGCACTCAATGCGAGTATAAATGGGGTGGGGAGGTTTCTTGGCCCAGTTTAGTTCTGTGTGTGCATAAAAACGGCATAAAACACCAATTCATTTCATTTCAAACGTGCCAAATGAGAGGCCCGCACATGGCTATTATACAACGGATGGAGTAAATCGCCTGTGTACACACACACTCCTATCTCCCTATCTCCCGGATGGATTAGATCACCTGACAGTGGGTACAAACACACTTATATCTCCCTTCAGGAAAGGTGAGTCAACTTTCAGATCTCTGTTTTACTCTGAGGTGACATCCGGGTTGATCGCATAGACCAACCTGTGTTTAAGGCCACATTTATGCGCTAGTGGACTATATCGGGCCATTGTCGACTCATCAGGCACCCCCGCCCCACCCCCCACTGCCACCCACACCCTCACCCCACCATCCAAGCAGAAGACGCGATCATCAAGGATTCATTATAATAATGGCGTTCTGGGGTGGATGACGTCACAAAATGATGACGTCATACCCAGGGCATGGCTTGGCCGGCTTATTATGCAAATACGGCAAAGTGGCTGCATCCGTCAGGTAAAGACTATGGCTGCACGATCGGAGTGATAGGGGGTGAGAGGGGGTGTGGGGCGGGTAAAGGGGTAAGGGGGGGCGGGGTAAGGGGGTAGGGGAGTAAGGAGGGGTAAAGGGGGTAGGGGGAGGTGAGGGTGAAGGGGGTGTGGGGGACGGGGGACAGGGGTGCCTTGGACGTCAGCAACAACGAAACGTATCGTGAGGGGCGGCGGGGTGGGTGGGGGGGAGGGTCGGGGGGTCAGAGTAGCTGGGCCGAAAACAACAGCGTCCGGCGCACCCAGTCAGAAGAACGAACCAGTCACGGACTATGGTCCAGGATGACGACATGAATTTGTGAGTGCTTTAGGCCACCCCCTTGAAGGCAAAAATGGTCCGAGAAATGTTGTGGGATATTGATAAATGTGGTCTGATAAACTAGGCCCCAGGTGCACGTGCCGGGGCGTGAACCAACGACCCGATGATCTCCAGCTCAGCCGGTTTTCTTGACCAACTGAGGTAGCCTTGTTGTGATCTTGATTCGTTGTATATTCAGGAAGCTTTAACCACTTTTGGTCATATCGCGTCAATGGGAGAAGGAAGGGAAAGTGGAGCCATGTCCCCGGGGGTAACCTCGTACTCTTTGCGAAGATGGGCATGGGATCTTTATCCTCCGACCACACAGACATGGAAACAGCGGGGCTCGAACCATCGATCAGCCAGCCTTGTAAGCGACGAATGGAGCAGGCATGGCAGCGATGGATCTACTACAATCGGACGACAACGGATGGATGGTTTGGTTGGTGTTTCATGCACTCTTTTGCACAAACGTACCAAACCGGGTTACGGAACTGCCACGGACGATGACTATGTTCCACCAGGCAACATAAAATCTATATTCCAGTCTATATTGAACATTAAAATATTATTTGCGTGATGAAGTGACAAATAGAAAATGAAGGAACAGAGAACGAGAGGGACAAGAAGAGACCAATGGCTGGGTGATACCAACAGGACCAACATTTAACATGAAACAGTTGCCATTGTCGTCACCAGGACAATAAATAATAAATGGCACGGTATAATGTGTTGTATATTTTAGGTAAGCTATTACCATACCGAACAGCCGTAAAGTCAACATCACGGGAAGAAATAATACTGGAATCATTTCAGAGGGTGGAGAATACCTTTTCCGATCTCTGCGATTGACACCCGGGAATTCTTGGACATTCGCAATTGGCTGTTGGCAATTTATGGGGATCGTTATCCGTGAAATTCCTGGTTCAACGCAAAGACCCTTTCTCTATTTACCGCGATCCGTTATAGCAGTGTCAATTCCTCGATATTCGCGATATCACATTCAAGGTGGATTTTTTTCGCGCCCAGTCTTGAGCAATCCTCACCTTGGAAATTCGATATCACTCTCCCTAATTCTTGGGGATTCGCGATTCAGAGGAGGTATCCCCCCATTTCACCGAATGAGAGACATTCCGCCAATGTTACATAAAGCATAATTGTGTTACCAATACACACATGTATACTTACTGCAGCAATTGTTATTCCACCAATCACGACACTGATAGTTGCTATACGGTATATATCTTTTCCTTGTGTATGTATCAAATGAATGAACAAACGATATGTGTATGTGGATAGGTCCACAGTACGGAGGGTTTGGTTTCGGTTTTGCCAGCCCCATTGTCATATTACTCGGAAGCACTTGTCTTGTCTTGAGGTGGTGGGGGCGGTGGCGATTGCCAGGGGATGAGGGCGGTGGCGATTGCTAGGGGATGGGGGCGACAAGCGAAGACTCACAAGTGGTGAGACTCATTACCTAGTCACGTGGAGTGGCAATAATCAAAGGGGGTCGAAGTGGAAGGGGGGTGGGTAGAGGCGGATGGCGTGGGGTGCGGTGGGGGCGCGGCAGCCCAGACGCCGTATGGATGAGAGGATAGGCCTTACGCTGAAAGGAGCGGGGTGAGAGACGGTATCATTGGAAGCGTCCAATCGGAGCTGGGTGTGGCTCAGGTCTTATCGGGTACTGACTGCTCGCTCGCCCACCGCCGGCGAGACCCTATTATGACAGCATCAGCCCGTCAAAAAGCGTGAATTGCGTCGTGTGCCAAATTTTAGTACTACATACCGCAAAATAGTTGAGTCGTGTTCTAATTCTATTTCATACACGACGCAATTCATTGATTCGCGACGGAAATCGAATTACTACATGACGTTAAATATTGGTCATGTCATAATTCGCATTGCAGCTGACATAACGCCTGAATTGAGGCATTGCTGTAAATATTTGAGACGTAATATGGGGCGCCAAGTGTTACCCCTCTCATTTCGTCAACCAAGAGGCTTCTGTCTCTACAAAAGAGCATTTCGTCTACGCAAAACACTTTTGTAGAGGCAGAAGTTCATTTTGTAGACAGAATCAACTTTTGTAAAGACAAAATGTACATTTTGTCGACGGAGTCAACTTTTGTCTCTACAAAAGGGCATTTTTTTTTGTCTACGAAAGCAACTTCTGTCTTTACAAAAGTTAATTTTGTCTACAAAAAACACTCTTGTAGAGACAAAAGTTCATTTTGTAGAGACAAAAGTTCATTTTGTAGAGACAAAAGTTCATTTTGTAAAGACAAAAGTTCATTTGGTAGAGACAAAAGTTCATTTTGTAGAGACAAAAGTTCATTTTGTAGAGACAAAATGTGTATTTCGTCGACAGAATCAACTTTTGTCTACAAAAGCAACTTCTGTCTTTACAAAAGTTAATTCTGTCTACAAAAAACACTTTTGTAGAGACAAAATGTAAGTTTAATCGACAAAATCAACTTCTGTAGAGACAAAAGTTGATTCTGTCTGCGAAATCAACTTTTGTCTACAGCTCACGCTGAGATTTGCCCCTTATTAGGCTAAAACAACGACGGGACGGAAGAGGGCTTCGTAGCCCATTGGTAGAGCAGCGAGCTCTGAAGGGCAACGTCGTGAGTTCGAGTCCTGACGAATGTCTTTATTACTGACAGAAGTATACTGCTTCGGTTATAAGTTCGGTTTGTAAATTTACTTGTATGTATGTTTGTCAGCAGGCTCTAGGGCGAACGGTAGTAGATATGGTTGTCAGTCTTAACCTAGTGATAGATAAATAAAATATCTCGGAAAAGTTCGTTATTGGCATATGTAGGTCAAACGTCAAGGTCACAGCGATTTTTTTTAAAGTTAAGAGCGCGTCTATCGCCGTTAATATTAGACCTAGGGAACTTTCGTAAGTTTCAGTATGTGCTACATAGTCAAGCGCATCTTTCAGTTATTGATCACTTTTTGACGCGTCGTACTCATTTTCAAGCAAAATGACGTTTTAAGTTTTTCGAAAAACCAAGAAAATGACCTTCAACAGTTTTCTTATAGTCTGACCCATTTTAATGAAAGATATCGCTAGCAGACTCTAGATTTTCATAGAAATATGGAAGACAATAATTCCTGTGAAATCTGAGATTTTTCGTATGCGTCATATGACGTCACGATGACGTCACTTCCGGTACATGAAAAAAATCGCCAAAAATCGGGAAAAAATGCTAGAGATGCGCAACTTACGTCATTTTGTAGGGATAGAGATTTCTAGTTCAGCGGAAATTCTGTTTGCCCCGTATTTTATCGGTGCCTGCATCAAACAGTTTCGGGATTTTTTCTTTAGTTAAAGCGGGTGTCCAACCTAATTTAATCGCGATCTGCACCGAAAGTTTACATCTTAATATTAAATTGGCGAGTGTTAACGCTTCGTTTCGGCCGACTGGTAAGGAGAAAAAAATTAAGGCAACCCGCCCCCAGCAATGTCAAGCAGAGCGCCATTTCGCCGGGAGCAGTGACGCATATTGTGACTATTCATATGGCGCCGCCTTACGTTATAACTCTCGGAGAGAGAGATCAGGGCCGCGATTAACAGATGAACAGCGGCAGTTCCAAGCCGCGCAGTAGCGCAAGATCTTAGCGTTTCATGGAAAAGTACCGTCCAAACAAATTGATATACGTCTTGCGACGATTGACTCTGCAACAAATCCATGATTGGAGTTAGAATCGCAGCTATTTATATTAGCGATTATCACGCGCTCTTGTTTTGCTCACACAATAGGCGTAATTTCCGGTTTGAATAAATTAGAGTATCGCTTCATGATTGGTCAATCCCGGACACGCCTCCAAAGCGGGCTGCCGCCTGTGTAGGCGGCGAAATCGTGCCTGGCGGTCACTTCTAAATTTTATTGTGAGCTACAGATAGCACGAAAAATTCTATAATTTGGAGGATAGATAATTGGGTATTATAGGAATCGGTAAAGCAGCGTTAGAGGCCAGGCTGGCGGTTCCCTTTAAACATGGTACCCAGTAGCCATGGTCCTTACTAGATGGAATTTTCCTTATTGTGAAAGATGGGGATTTTTTGGGGCTTGCAGGGGCTCCCACGAGCGTCCTATTGAAGCCATCGCTCTATGCTTGCAGTTGTAGAAGGATAGTAGTAGGATGAGCCATTAACTATAAACACGCCGACATAGCCCTGTAACCTTTTGGTATATAGTCGAACGCGTCTAACATGGTACCCTATGGAGATAATCAAACTTCCTTCAATATGACGTACTTCCGTTGGAGCGATCTCACTTTGCTTTACCACGGTGCACGATGTGGACAAGTACAAGAGACGCATGGTAGGCTGACGGCAAACGCGTGTCTCAGTTTCGTTTCCATGGCAACCAAAGATTTTCCCAATGATAAAGTATACAAATTTCCTCTAACCTAGAAAAAACGTCAAAAATCGGAAAAACTAGCTAGACCTTCGATCCTATGCGTATAATGGTAGGGAAGATATGTCTCCAGATTACTATTGGCGGTAAAGCATTGTTATCCTTTTCATCTTGGCTGCAGAGTCCTTTCTTCGTCTGCTCGTTTTTCATTTATCCGTAATGATGAATAATAGCAATTTTCGGTAATTAGGTGAAGCTATATTTGAAGAACTAAGTCCTACCGCCGTTCTAATCAACATTTTGGATTGAGGGCACAAATGTTTGTGTCTAGATATTTGGATGTTGCCGTGCGTCATGCCATGACGTCACCATGACGTGATGACGTCATAATTTTATAACAGCTATTACTCGAATATTATACCTCGTAGCGACTACCGGTTGATTTGACGCTGTACCTTATATCAAGGGACAACTGCTGGCGTGCGTAACTTTTTTTGGCGGTACCGAAACGTGTGCGTCAAAACTGACGTCCACCTCGCGTTAAACGGCTTATTGAACTTCAAAGGGCCATAACTCGGTTAATATTTGAGCTAGAAAGCCCCGATTTGCATGAAGCGAGAGGGGTCCAGTTTGGGCTAAATTGCGCTTGCAGCGAGCCCAATACACCTTTCAGTGGGCAACTGGTTGAAAATAGTGCCTGCCGCGCCCAATTGACCCTTCATGAAAGTCTGAAGTGCGTACATTGCCCGTTGAAGGAGTTATTCGGCGCCTAAATGGCACCACAGACGTGCGCGTCAAAGATAAAAAAAAATTCTGTCAGTAACTCAGCCTACGGCTGTCTTGTTTTTTTTCTATTTACTGATGGCAGCAACCTTTATTAAATTGCATGTATCGTTACACAGTCAATTATGTTTGCAACAATAAATATGTAGCAAATTATTAATATTATTATGTTTTGACATTGCTGTATGTCCTTGGCCCTGCTAAACTCCACTGATCCTAGTCCCGTTACGTGCCAGTTTTAACAGGCGTCCAGTCGTACCTCCCTCCCTGCCTGACAACGTTGTTCTCGGCAACAACGCCGCAAAGTTGGGGCCACACTGATCCCAACAACAGTGTCGACGAAAATGGGGAACATGTATTTTTCCTATGCTTCCGTTCAGAATCGACATTAGACTAAGCTTACTTAGTTTTCACGTGCATCAGTTTACATAAAAAATGCGTTTATATAGTAGAAACATTTGCTCTGATAGGACTGAAAATAAAAGTGAAAGTAGGCCTACACACAAATGACTTGTTCTTGTACTATTCATGGGCGTGTCCAGGGGGGGGGGCACAGGGGGCACGTGCCCCCCCCTTTCAGACCCTAAAGTAGGTATATCTGTGCCCCCCCCCCCCTTTGCAAAATCTGTGCCCCCCACATAATAATGAACACTTGGTTTTTTGTTCAGCCTCCCCCCGGTCGCAAAATTGCATCACTGTGCCCCCTCCACCCCCCCCCCCCCCGCTGCCGTCATTTTTTTATTGTGCCCCCCTTTCAAGGATTCCTGCACACGCCACTGCTAGTACTGTACTGTATATTCAGAAAAATCTTAGAATAAGTTATTGCGATCGATGATTTCTATTGAACAAAGGAACGACCACACTCCTGAGCCAAATAAAAGTTGCTGCCATCAGTAAATAGAAAAAAAAAATGTCTCTATCATGACTTGAATGCACGACCTCGTGATCCAGAGCTCGCTGCTCTACCAATGCGCCACGAAAGCTTTCTATGTCGTGTCGCTGTTTTAAGCCTAATATGCGGTTAATCTCAGCGTGACCTGTTGGGACAAAAGTTATGTCGACGAAACTTACATTTCGTCTCTACAAAAGTGTTTTTCGTAGACAAAAGGAACTTTTGTAAAGACAGAAGTTGCTTTTGTAGACAAAATGCACTTTTGTAGAGACAAATGTTGATTCTGTCGACGAAATTACATTTTGTCTCTACAAAAGTAGATTTTGTCTACAAAAGGAACTTTTGTCTCTACAAAAGGAACTTTTGTCTCTACAAAAGGGTATTTCGTAGACAAAAGGAGCTTTTGTAAAGACAGAAGTTGCTTTTGTAGACAAAATGCACTTTTGTAGAGGCAAAAGTTGATTCTGTCTACAAAATGAACTTTTGGATCTACAAAAGTGTTTATCGTAGACAAAATGCACTTTTGTCTCTACAAAAGTGTTTTTCGTAGACTTTTGTGGAGACAGAAGCCTCTTTGATCGACGAAATGAGAGGGGTAACACTTGGCGCCCCATAACGTAACACAATTCAAATTAAGACATAACGCCCGCATGGAAGCATATGTTTTAAATATTTAGAGACATGTGGCAATTCGAATTAAGACATAACGCCCGAATTGAAGCATATGTCTTAAATATTTAGTGACATGTGGCAATTCGAATTAAGACATAACGCCCGAATTCAGGCATATGTCTTAAATATTTAAGACGTAACGCATCAACCAATCATATTGCATGACTAACGGTCACTGTGTGTCTAATTACCGAAGGGGCTGGAAAGGGCTCTAAGTTTGTATTAGTAAAGGAGCTGTGGCATGAAATATGAACACCTGACATGGAGCAAATTGTCTTAGATCTCCTTTACTAGGTGGTACGTGTCAAGGATGGAGGAGCATGACCGAAGGGCCCGAGGGCGGGGTGGGGGGGGGGGCGGTGGTACGACATGTAGTTAGGCATATGCATTTGTGCCGCCCAGATTTTTTCGCTCAATCCCCGGAGCAGAAACTTGCAATATTACTGTCGATTTGCCCATATGAGACCGAATGTTTTCAAAATACCAGAGATTGACTATATATGCCTCTTGATATCGGAAGTGCTCAAATAATTACCAATTAACATCCATTTTCTTGGCCATGACTCTAAATGTCTATTTGGGATGCCTTTTTTTACCGAAAACTTTCAATGACTACAAAGTCGCGCTTTACTCTCGTTCTCCATATTCCCTCTATGGCTTGGGCGGCACATCCCCACCAACGTAGTAATGTAGTCCCCTCCCCCCCCCCCCCCCCACCGGCCGAAGGGGTTTTAAATCCCCAAAAGAAGCATAGTACCTGATTATGAACAAATACGACATCATGGAAATTGCCTCTCGGAGCCATTTAGTATCAAGGCTGGACGGAGTTTAAATCAGAAAAGCATATATATATGGGCAATTTTATGATTAGAGATCATCTTAGTTTCGCAAAATAAAAAAATCGGTAACACGATATGGTAAAACCTTCCGGATAAATGTGAAATAATGCTGCTACTTTGCTAGCAAAGGAGATAATCTGACACAGTTTAGAGCACAACCAGTGCTATTGTGTCTTATTCTCTGTTAACGCCAGCGTCAACTTTCGGTTGACACTGTCGTAGAAAGTTGAATAAAATATAAGTTGCGGATAAAACAACTGGTTGAAGAATATATTCTTGCCATGTGGTGGTTAGAATAGGACAAGCGCTGTTGATGACAAATTAGAATGCCCTTTAAATGTCGTCCTGTTTTTGTATACAGTAAGTATTTGTATTAGTAGTCATTATATTGAAAAGACTGAGTAAACGTAAGTTTATTCGACCAAAGATAACCACTATACAAGGAGCAGCTACGTCATTGTTGTGAAACATTTTGTCCACGGTAACTATAGGGTGGTAACAGCGTGGCCAGGACAGTAAAAGAGTGGATAGAATGCCGACCCAATGGAGTGATGAATAATAATTGCATCAAAACAAGAGATAAAGAATTAATTCGGCGTTCAGTGAACTTAAAGGTACGTAGAGACTCGCTGAAAGTTGCCGAGGGGATATATCAAGCAACCATTGATCAGTTTCGTAAGCGGAAGTATATCCAAAGCAGACATTGAATGTTCAGATGGGAACGCTGACCGGTCTCAGGGGCGGGTCCAGCTTTTCTGGATAGGAGGGGGGCCGGTTATCGAGTGATGGCCTGGGTTTGGGTTTTCATGTTTTAAATGGTACACTGCAGTGCAGTATGACTGTATTTGAAAAGGAGGAGGGGGGGGGGGGCGTTTCTGACAGCACAGAAAAATAGACGAGGAGAGAAAATATGGTGACGATATTTATTCTATGATCACATTGCAATTGTATTCTTATATATTGATTCTCATTATTTGTTGTCTTGTTAGGACTACAACGATGACAGCTCTTACGTTTTAGCCACGAAATATGTACAAAATTTGGGCATCAACTCTGAACGATCAAAGCCGTAATTTTCACGCCAAGTAACGTAGATGCAGGTTCCGATTTAATCGCTAATTAAACGCAGGTGAAGGTTTTATGCAAATTTTCAGATGAATTCGTATTTTTGAGAAAGGAAGTAAATAGTAGATGTTCGATGTGTTTAATTCATAATATCTGGCATAGCGTTTCAATTTGCGATGTTTTGTAACGGAATTTTTAACGAAGGAAATAGTATGACTGCCAGTGTCATGCGTACACCGCACCAGCTCTTCAAAGGAGAACCTACATTTACGTCACTAAACGTCTAGTGATCGCCTCTGTCTATTAGTTGATGTTATACCGCGTGATATGGGGTAATGGCCAATAATCTTAATACTGCTCCCGATTAAAATTAACGGGTATTCGATTATCTTAAAACTTTCTTTAGATCTAGGAGCGTGACTTTAAGCACCACAGACTCTCTATGCGGCTCAATGTTCCCGGGACGTGTTTCCATCCGTTAGGAAGCAAGGAGGTTCAATATTCCGTCACATATTAATACGATATTCGCAGACCTTATTTCAGCATTGCCATATTTGAGTAATCACTAATTGTTTATGTTATCGGCCTCGACCTATAATTGCATTGCCTATATTTATATATGTATGTAGCTCTCGTTGCTGAAGAAATAAAAAAATAGAAAAAAAAAAAAACTCACTCGTTAGCCAACTTTTACTGGCTACTGAGTGAGGTAGGTGAATATTAATACCTGGGATTATGTACGATTTATTAATCCGATATTGATAAACACTCGGTAGTATCAAGATAAGAGCAGTTTTAGCCTATGTATGTGCCGAAGTGTAAGAAATAATGCATATAAGATCCAAAGAGGAACCTACCTACCTCACTCGTTAGCCAACTTTGACTGGCTAATGAGTGAGGTAGGTGAATATTAATACCTTGGATTATGTACGATTTACTAATCCGATATTGATAAACACTCGGTAGTATCAAGATAAGAGCAGTTTTAGCCTATGTGTGTGCCGAAGTGTAAGAAATAATGCTTATAAGACCCAAAGAGGGACCTACCTACCTCACTCGTTAGCCAACTTTGACTGGCTAATGAGTGAGGTAGGTGGATATTAATAACTTGGATTATGTACGATTTACTAATCCGATATTGATAAACACTTGGTAGTACCAAGATAAGAGCAGTTAGAGCCTATGTGTGTGCCGAAGTGTAAGAAATAATGCTTAGAAGGCCCAAAGAGGGACCTACCTACCTCACTCGTTAGCCAACTTTGACTGGCTAATGAGTGAGGTAGGTGGATATTAATACCTTGGATTACGTACGATTTACTAATCCGATATTGATAAACACTCGGTAGTATCAAGATAAGAGCAGTTTTAGCCTATGTATGTGCCGAAGTGTAAGAAATAATGCTTATAAGACCCAAAGAGGGACCTACCTACCTCACTCGTTAGCCAACTTTGACTGGCTAATGAGTGAGGTAGGTGGATATTTTTACCTTGGATTATGTGCGATTTTCTCATTCGATATTGATAAACTCTCGGTAGTATCAAGATAAGAGCAGTTTTAGCGTATGTATGTGCCGTAGTGTACGAAATAATACTTATAAAACCCAAAGAGGGACCTACCTACCTCACTCGTTAGCCAACTTTGACTGGCTAATGAGTGAGGTAGGTGGATATTTATACCTTGGATTATGTGCGATTTTCTCATCCGATATTGATAAACTCTCGGTAGTATCAAGATAAGAGCAGTTTTAGCGTATGTATGTGCCGTAGGGTAAGAAATAATGCTTATAAGATCCAAAGAGGGACCTACCTACTTCACTCGTTAGCCAACTTTGACTGGCTAATGAGTGAGGTAAGTGGATATTAGTACCTTGGATTATGTACGATTTACTAATCCGATATTTATAAACACTCGGTAGTATCAAGATAAGAGCAGTTTTAGCCTATGTGTGTGCCGAAGTGTAAGAAATAATGCTTATAAGACCCAAAGAGGGACCTACCTACATCACTCGTTAGCCAACTTTGACTGGCTAATGAGAGAGGTAGGTGGATATTTATACCTTGGATTATGTGCGATTTTCTCATCCGATATTGATAAACTCTCCGTAGTATCAAGATAAGAGCAGTTTTAGCGTATATATGTGCCGTAGGGTAAGAAATAATGCTTATAAGATCCAAAGAGGGACCTACCTACCCCACTCGTTAGCCAACTTTGACTGGCTAATGAGTGAGGTAGGTGGATATTAATACCTTGGATTATGTTCGATTTACTAATCCGACATTGATAAACACTCGGTAGTATCAAGATAAGAGCAGTTTTAGCCTATCGATGTGCCGTAGAGTAAGAAATAATGCTTATAAGATCCAAAGAGGGACCTACCTATCTCACTCGTTAGCCAACTTTGACTGGCTAATGAGTGAGGTACGTGGATATTAATACCTTGGATTTCGTACGAAATTCTGTTCCGATAGAATTTAACCACACGGTAGTAGCAAGATAGGAACAAGTCATGACTTCAGTAATTAATTTAGAATCTTGGGAATAACAATTTTTTTTAAAAGATCCCAATAGTTTTACGAAACAAGCTTCGGATTACATAGATTTATATCAATCCGTATTTGAATCGGCTTTCGGAATGAGCCCACGCATTTCCTGCAAAGCTGTTTGTTTCCTTGTTTGCGCATCTCCAAGATATTGACCCCATAGCCTTTGTATGGGGAAATACTTGAAGAACAATTCTTCATGTTAACAATTGTAAGACCATTTCGCCATTATTAGGCAACGCACATATGCAAAAGTGGCGGTCTTGCGTGCATCGCGCATAAGGAATTTGCTTCAGAATTTTGTATGTAGAGACGGTTCTCTGCTAAATTCTCTACGGAGTTATTTCTTTTTACTTGAGCAAAAATATTGTTCTCCTTAATAGGAATGCTTGTGAACACGGACCCTGATGTGAAATGTTAAAATGATTGGCAATGGCCTGTGGTAATGTCTGAGCTTTTCGAGTTTGTCGGGTTGATAATGTGATTAAGTGGAAAACTACCACTTATATTTCTTGGGTATATTATTTTGCCAATGCAGCCATTATACCGCCCCCCCCGCCACCCCCTGATCAAAACCTCCACCCATTTATATTTGTTTGCCTTAGAGGAGACTGGTGCTAGTTCGGCCAATTTTCACTCAAGTTTATCTGTTGGCCATTATTTTGTAGCAATCTACGGTATGCAAAGTCGGATATATTAAATACATATCTCGGCTTAGAAACCGGCATCATTTTACAGTTATGGCTTATTTACTAACAGCATAAGTTCACACCAAAGACATTAAGGTAGACGAGGACCAAGTGACGCGAAACAAGTTCGCTCCCTTAATGGGGCGAGAAGAACGCTTGTAAGAAATCCTTGCATGTTTTGTCCGAAAATATTTATTTCAAAAAATGTTCTAAGAAATTGAGTTGAAAATTAGAGACAAAAAGACAAAGTAAGAAGACGAAGTTAGGTGCCATATTTCTAAAGTGAACGGCACAAGAAAAAAATCGGTCATGAGGGCTAGTATTCTACGCATGCACAGACTCGAAATTATTTCCCCCCCCCCCCCACCGCCCCCTCTTCCTCACCCTTCACCCGGGCAGGCCTATCGTTATCTTTATTGATTTCGTAGTAGCATAAAAGCATATATGTTAGATGAGAAACTGATAAAATTTGAACCTTATTATAACTTCCGCCCCCTCCTACCCCTGCTGACCACCCAGCACCTCTCTCTGGTCGGTACAAACCGATGACGGCTTGCACGCACAGTTAACTTTGAAACTCCCGTCGAGCCGCAGTGGGAACCTGGGTGCGTGCGAGAGGTCACTACAACACAAACTGGATTTTTCCACGCACAGCGCCTGAGCCTACCTCACTCGTTAGCCACAAGTCACTACGGAAGCGGAAGGCTTGGCTGGGCAGCGGGAAGTTTTGTGCGGCAATAAATTGTTCCAATTGCCACAGAAACACACCTGATTTGCACTTTTTCCACTTCCCGAATGACGATCTACGGTAGGCAGAAGAAAGTAGTATAAATGTTCAAGTGCTCTTAAATTGAAAAGCTCATTGATGCTGTCAACTCGGTAAACTGAGTGGCCGATAATGGAAGAAAATATGGCATTTGTTCCACATAAACAAACTGTCAAGTCTCATGTTTTCAGTCACGTTCATTTGTAAGTTGTATCTGAATCTATCCTTATTAATGTTTCTTTTCAGTGCAAAAACATGGGTTCAGTATTTAAGGAGGGAAGACCCTGGGAAAAAGACGTTACTTATCTATACAAGAATTGTGTGGTGTATCAGCCTCGAGCACTTCGAAGACATTATGTTTATGAATGCTACTGACAAGAAACGCTTGATAAATTGTTGTCACATACACTGATACATGTCAGTGGGTTATTTCATGTACATAGATTAGCATATCATGTCCAACGAAGTATGTCACCCGAGGCTAGATTGGAGTTTGGCGCAAGTGCCCCCAGGCAAGCCCGCTTCTCTAGGGGTGTAGTATCTCGCCCCAGGCCCGGTGGATAAAACACACCAAGCGCCTGGGCCCAGAAATATCACAGTGGTGCCGATGGAAAACGAACCTGGGGCCACCCTTTCGGTGGGCCGGGTGAAACAAAGGAAACGTAGATCTCCGCTTAGTGCGGCAGGACGCGGTCCTTGTCACTCCCCGGATACCTGTAGGAGCCGTGGGCTTGGATTCACACGCAGGGCGTGGTGGATAGACCGCGAGGGCGCGGTTCAATGGGAACGGGTGGTATGTAGCATCTCGGCCCAGGCCCGGTGGATAAAACACACCAAGCGCCTCGGGCCAAATGGGAAATTAGGCCTTTGACCTAACGTGTAAGGTGTTCGCTCGGGATGCGGAAGGTCGCCGGTTCGAAACTCGCCTGGGGGCGGGTAGAACTTTCGGCGTCCTTTCGGGCCTGGGTCCAGAAATATCACAGGGGCACAACGGTAACCATGTTAAAGTTGCATGTCGAGTTCTTTCCCGCCAAAACTAAGCCTAGGCGAAATTTATATCAAACTTTGCAGAAAACTCGATTGTTTCATTCTATAAATTCAGAAACCTGATAAACATCGCCGTTTCGGCTGTGGTGTGGCAAACGTGTGTATCCCGTGACACCACAGAACTCGGTCGCGGCACTGCTACTTATACCAAAGCATCGCGAAGCACACAAACTGATGACGTTTACCACTAAAATGAAAACTTGTGGTAAATTAATATCACGGACAAGGCTAAGAGACACTATTTGGCAGTCTGGTATGGGTGGTGTATAGATAAAAGAAGTCTTGAATGATTCAAGGACTGATTCTTATATGTATTTTGACCTCATTAGTTTTGGTGGGAAAGAGCTCCACATGCAACTTTAAAATCCTTCGACGTTAGTAGGGAATCGACTGTAGCTTTTATTATAATGTGTCCTCGAACAATCATAGTGTTTACGTATTCTATATACCTTGTTCTATCATCTGACATCAAAAAAGTGTGTCGACACTAGGTTGTTTCGATTATATTTTCGCGAAAAAATGTTGGAGCACACAACTGTTCCCGACCAGCCATCCACCATATTTGTTTTTGGCGGATGTCGGTACCTGTGAATGCGAGTTGGTTCCTCCTCTCCGTTAGCATATGACTCTCCGCTCGAGGGCCTTGTCAGTCGCTCACTTTGAACTTAAGGATAACAGCAGCGCCCTCTTTCACAGGTCATTGACTGTTACAAAGTTTGGGACCCAGGCTACATATGGTTCAAATGGTGGCGGGATTCGCCAGGTGGCGCTGCATACACATGGCGGTTGGGAGGGAAAAGTCGCATGCTCCAACATTTGTTCGCGAAAATATGACTGGAACAATCTAGTGTTGACACACTTTCTTGATGTCAGAAGATAGAACAAGGTATATAGAATACGTAAGCACTATTATTGTACGCGCCCGCATTATAATAAAAGCTACAGTCGATTCCCTACTAACGTCGAAGGATTTTAACATTGTTACCGTTGTGCCCCTAGAGAAGCGGGCTTGCCTGGGGGCACTTGCGCCAAGATTGGAGTATGAAAATGGCACACATTTTATGAATTATGAGATGGGTTTGCCCATATATATAGGTCCATCTTCCATGTAAGAGCGCATGAAATGTATTATTGAAGTAAACGTTAGGCATGAGTAATATGTGAGCAATGCTGAAACAAAAGTTCACCCTTACATGGAAGAACGACCGATATATAGTACTTCCAAAATATTTCCTCGAAACATGTTCACATTTTGAGGTGGCGTTTGGAATTCACATTGGATATTATTTATATAGGAGTAATTAATGCTTTCATTGCAAGAGATACATTTACAGTTTGATTATGTCAAAATACTGAAGTCCCTGTTAAATAGCATACCGAGGCTAGAAATGCATTCTGTGTATTTTTTCAAATCACCTTGATATGAATTCAGGGCGGATTCAAGATGTTCAAAAGTGGCATTGAATTTTGAGAAGGTTAAAAGAAATGACTGGGGGGAGGCGGGGGTAATTCATGCCCCGACTGAGGGGGGCGGAATTATAATGAAGTGCATATTTTTGTGGAATTTTAATGAAGTGCATATATATTTGGAATTATAATAAAGTGCATATATATCTGGTATTATAAGAAAGTGAATTTATTTGTGGAAAGAAAGTGAATATATATGTGGAATTATAAGAAAGTGAATATATATGTGGAATTATAAGAAAGTGAATATATATGTGGAATTATAAGAAAGTGAATATATATGTGGAATTATAAGAAAGTGAATATATATGTAGAATTATAATAAAATGGATATGAAGACAGTTTTGCATTTGCTTATCTTCCCAAGATTAGTGCAATTTACTCCGTAGAGATTTACATGCGAACAGAATAAAATGCAGACATTATAATAATCATGAAAATATCAAAAATAAAAAATTCAAAACAATAATAAACAAAAATTATACCCAAATCCTGGGACACGAGTACACAGATGAAAATTCAAGGTACTAATAATTTTACAGAGGGAACTTGTAAGTTCCCTCTTCCATCTAAACACACATCCCAAACAATTTGGTGGCGCTTAATAAAAAGACCATGTTTTCTTTGTTTCTTGCATGTGCTTTACATGTCAAACACCTAGGAAATTGACTCTCCTAATTATATGGTCACATTTCGGGGAATGCCGTAAATTACTTACAAGGGGCTTAATATGCACCTGTTTTTCTAATCTGACAATACTCTATCACTCTGAATCCCCCCCCCCTTCCAACCCCCCAATAAGACCGAAGATAACCCGTTTGTGTGACGCGTCGAGACTTAAGCATGGGACAAATGCTGAGACCCCAGGTACTTGTTTCTGTAACATTTCCGTGTTATGTTTTTGTTTTGGTACGGAATCGACCTGTATGTAATTAACAGATGTGTGGTGCTCCATTATCCCATCAGAATTATATATTTTACCGGATATATATCACGGTAAAAATCCGGTGGTAAATACACCAATTTCAGTATGTTTATCATGCGGCCCGTTTAGTTCAGCAGCACTGCCGCATCGTGGCGCTGCGGAACGGCGTGTCACGCAAAATACCATTGTGACGTAACGGAGTTGGATATCTCGTACTACATGATCTCTGCTGACAGTCACTCATGAGACAACTGCATTCTGGGTTATCATCTGCCTAACCGCTCATATATTACATAAATCTACTCGGATGGTTATAATTCGGATATGCACATAACTTCAGTGGTTATTTGTGCTTCCAAGGACAGCTTTAGCCGATCTTGTGTGTGAGGTGAGTAAAGGCAAACAACCGGAAGGTAGGCAGCACGTACAGGCCGTTGATGCTAGGCATTGACGTAGAGCATAGGTATCCCTGTCTCGTGGGGTCTCGATAAGATCCCGAAGTGACTGTACAGCCCTATATAACTAGTAAGTCCACATTCCTGGAGGATCCAGGCACCACTCCCTGTAGTGGGGGTGGGGGGGGCATAAAATTATTTATCTAACATATAATACTGCGTTGATCTTTTGTGCATAGATAACTTGTCAGATAGAATCAGCTTCGTAATACGCAAATCAATTATTAACAACATATGGTCATCATAATCCTTCAAACAAAATACTTTTCGCTATAAATCGTCTTGTTTAATTTTCAGAGCTACAACATCACCACAAAAAATATGCAATTATTCGCTATCTGGTGCACGTAACCAGATATTGAAAGCAATACGATAACACAGAGAACGATGTCGGGATTTTTACCTTTGGAATAGGTTCCACGACTTTACTCATATCGGTCCGGGAACAGGTGGCTGGCCCATTCCTGGTAGTACCACAACACTTCCTTCCTGTGAGACGACAGTGGGGGGAGGAGTCACATTGGCCTGTGAGACAACAGTGGGCGGAGGAGTCACATTGGCCGGTGAGACAACAGTGGGGGGAGGAGTCACATTGGCCTGTGAGACAACAGTGGGCGGAGGAGTCACATTGGCCGGTGAGACAACAGTGGGGGGAGGAGTCACATTGGCCGGTGAGACAACAGTGGTGGGAGGAGTCACATTGGCCGGTGAGACAACAGTGTGGGGAGGAGTCACATTGGCCGGTGAAACAAGGTGGCGGGGCAAGTCGTGTGGGCGCCACGACGATGACGTCATACATACATACAAGAAACGTTCGAGTGGCAGATGCGCACCTCAATTTTCGCGGGCCACCCTGCGGGAATACATGCATATTTCGTTTCGATCATCAGATCAAAACACCCATCCTCATCATACAGACATCCCCCCCCCCACCCCACCGGTACAAAGTGGCGTCAAACTACCATCATGAAGGTTTTATAAAACTGATTTAGAATTAGAAATATACAAATAAACAAGTAAAACCGCATTTTTATCTCTTCCGAACGTATAACACGAATACAACGTGTTACCACCAGTATTATATATATTATGCGTGGTGTTTGCAGGAATCGCGGACTGCGGGACCGCCGCCCTCCTCACGCCTGCGTCCCCATCCCGGACTACTACAGCGCCGCCCAGTTCAGAGACGGCGTGTCACCCTACAGCACCAAGACCCTGGCGTCCATCGACTACTCCTCATCTGAGAACGACTACTACAGGACGTGGCAGCTGCAGCGGCACCCCTCGGGGGTTCGGGCCATGGGCCCGGGGGCTCACGGTGGCTTCTCCTGCTCCTCCTCGGGGGTCGGGGGCTGTAGCAGCGGGGGCATGATGGCCGGGGGGATGATGGGGGCGGGGGCGGGAGCGCGAGGCATGTGCCCCAACCACGGGCCCTATAACACGGTGGACAACCAGCAAAAGACGGAACATATATATGAGAGCCCTAAATTTGATCGTCGGGATTTCCCCTTTGAAGGCAGTAACGAGGCCGGCCTCGGGGGATCCACGCAGTACCACGAGCTGGACCCAGAGGCATCCGAGAGCCAGCGGAATACTTAAAGCACGCGGCCGGGGGCATCCCTGACGTGACGTCATATATAGATACACATCTGGGGCACGCGCAAGGACGCGCGGATGTTGCCATGACGGCATTGGAGTCTCCAGACATGGAAGAAACATTCGCGGGGACGTTCGCTTGCCGACCAACGTGGCCATCCATATATATACGTCACCAACCATGATATGGATTAGATCTTCGCTTCCCAATGGGAGTTCGAAGCGCCCTCTCTAACTAAGATCTGCTAAGATGATGAGAGGCATTTTGTGACGTCATACCGTGACGTCATGCGGCTTGTACTGTCACTTCCACACAAGTGGCCGTGTCATAGGCAGCGACTGGCTCTGCATACCGAATCAGGCGTGTTGGCATCAAGCCCTATCCTGATGCGGTGTCGGTACCAGCTTACTGATAAGTTTACCCGGCCAGCCATATCTAGGTCAGTGCATTCGCACAGTGGTTAGCTGCGCGGGCTTGTATTGGCCTCGGGTGGGTGTATGTTATTCACCCCAAAATGTGTTCTATTTATGTTAACACATTGAATGAAACGTTTTATTGTTAAGAATACCCCTAGGTATCATCACGGAAAGTTTCTCGTTGAGGGACCCGGAATTTCGGCTTAAAATGGCATTAGTAGTTGGAAGGCGTCAAAAGGCGGTTGTACGGCTTAAGTGTGAAGGCGTCCAAAGCGGTTGTACGGCTTAAGTGTGAAGGCGTCCAAAGGCGGTTGTACGGCTTAAGTGTGAAGGCGTCAAAAGGTGTCCGTGCGTGGGAAAGAGTTAAAACTGGGAAGGCAAAAACACGCGGTGAGATATGTCCGCAGGAATGGGTGATCCGAGTCAAAGGCCTTGGGGTGGCAGCAGCAGAGCGGTTTTGGGACAAAAGGGCGGGGAGGGCTACAGCAGAGCGTCCTCGGAAGGGGGGGGCGCAGCAGACCGTCAGCAGAGCGTCAACAGAGCGGCAGCAGGGATGGCAGCAAGGCGTCAGCAGAGGTGGCAGCAAGGCGTCAGCAGAGGTGGCAGCAAGGCGTCAGCAGGGGTGGCAGCAAGGCGTCAGCAGGGGTGGCAGCAAGGCGTCAGCAGGGGTGGCAGCAAGGCGTCAGCAGGGGTGGCAGCAAGGCGTCAGCAGGGGTGGCGACTGCAATATCAGCGGCAGAGCGTTCCGGGACAGGACGAGTAGACAGCTGTTGACAAGCAAGCAGCGCGGAACGGCGACAAGTAGACGGGGACGAGAAGACGACGATGTGCAGACGGGTCCAGGTGGCAGCGGCGAAGTCTCTAGGAGGCGTCAGGCTTAGAGAGCCACGTAGTGTTGCGTATCAAGCGCTATAGATATTGTATTTTCCGCAGCAATGCCCGCGGGTAACGGGGGCCAATGGTATGGCGCGTGAAGATGTGGCCGCGAGGACACTGGGCAGGAACACAGAGAGAAGGCAAAATAATGCCGGACAAAGGGGGCAATAATGCCGGCCCGGGTTGTCGGTGTCCGAACCACGCCAGTGGAAGCCACACTGAGCACAGCAGGGAACGTCAAAAGCCGGAAAATATTGGAGGCGGACGTTCGGCGACAGTTCAAATTACTCTTCGGAGTCGGTATTCGGGTCCGGGCAGTTGAGCTTGGGTGGAGTCGTCATTAGGTAGCGAAAGATGCAAACCCGTGGAAGAAAAGAAGTAGAATGGGGACCGAGGAAGGGAGTGAGGAAGTTATATATAGGATGGGGAGAGAAAACGCTAGGAAACCAGGAAGGCGCGGACCACGGTCAGGCGAGAACGATGGCCAATAGGAAGAGGGGGAAGGAGAAGGACACAGGAAAATAGTAATGTAAGGGGGCGAAGGGAGGGCGAAAACTTGGCGAAGGGAAGTTGTGAACGAACCAGAAAAGTGCAGGGAAGAAGGAGAGGGAGGGGGGGGGGGCAGCGAGGAGTAATACCGGAGTGACCTGGGCGGCAAACAGGAACAGATGGGACCGAAAAGACTAATAGACCACGAGGAAATGACATGGAAGGAAACGAGATAACGGGAACAACCGAGATGAAGGAATGAGGAAGTGGGGCGGCGAATGGGGCAAGAGGAGACATTATGGCCCGGGGGAAAAATGGCGTGAGATAGAGGAATGCGGGGCGGCAAATGGGCAACGGGGAGGAGAGCGCGAGGGGTAGAGAGGGTCATGAATACGGGAATAATGGGACCGGGGGAACATTAGGCCAGCAGGCAAAAGGGCAGAAGATGTAGGAATGCGGGGCGGCAAACGGGCAGCGGAACGACCGGCCAAGGATTGGATAAGGCGATAAAATTAGAGAGCGGCACCGGATTAGCTTTAAGTGCGCGGCGAGCGGCCTGATTGGGATTACGATACGGTTCCCAAGTATTGAACGTGTCGTCGTAATGTTTCCATTTGATGAGGTATTCGGGGGAGCCATCAGGGGTCAGGCGTTGACCAAGTATGGTCTGTATCTCACAGTTTGGATGAGGGACGAGGGGTCTTAGGGGGCTGGGGAGGGGGTGGAGGGTCAGCGGCCGGTGTGATGCGGACAGGCGGGCGTACGGCGGGGGGCTGGAAGGGGGGTCCGGGTGGGGTGGGGTCGGCCGGTACGAGATCATTAGCCAAGTCATTGTCAGTGACGTCAGGGAGGTCATCGGCGTCAGGGGGATCTCGGTGTTGGGGGGGGGGGGGGAGGGCGTTCGCGGCGGATAGTAACGAGTTTAAGGCGATTCGCATGTACGTTTTTTTTTCAGTGGTCGTTGCGAGGAGAGCCAGCGGAGATTGAAATTGACGGGGGAGAGCTTGCGAGTGATCACCAATGGGCCTCTCCAGTAATGTGTCAATTTGGGCGTGGTGCCGGGTTTGGCACGGGGGATGTACAAGTAGACTTGTTGGCCTACGGTAAGGGTGGGGGTAACAGTAGATTTATCGTAATGTTGCTTCATGTAAGTGCGATGTGTGTCGAGACGCTGGAGAGCTATTTTCTGGGCGACAGCTAAACGTGTAATAGTGTTTTCAATGTGTGCATACGGTGCAGCCGAGGGAGTGATATTGATATCACAGGGGTCGAGCGGTTCCCTACCAAACATCATGTAGTAGGGGGTGAAATGAGTGCTGTTGGTCATGGGGCTAGAACGATAGGCGTAGAGAGCGGCAGGAATGTAGTCAGACCAATCACTGGTTTTCAGCGCAATATTTGCTCAAGATTTTAATGAGGGTACCATTAAAATGCTCACAGAGGCCGTTAGAGGAAGGTCGATAACAAGTGGTGTTGACTTTTTGAACTTTGAAAAGTTTACACACTTCCTTGACAATGAGGGAGAGAAAGTTAGCACCACGATCGCTAAGGAGACGCTTGGGGCTGCCATAGCGGAAGATGATTTAGTCAACGAATATACGTGCAATGACATCGGCACGAGTGGATTTCAGAGGAAAAGCTTCAGCGTATTTGGTGACGTAATCGGTGAAACATAGGATGTGGGTGTAACCATTGCTGGACTTGAGCGGACCAATGATGTCAACACCGAGCATTTCCCATGGGGAATCAACATGGATGGGGATGAGGGGTGCTTGGATAAGACGGTGGGGATTCTTCTTTGTACTACATGGGGTACAAGAATTAACCCAATTAAGGACATCGTGAAACATGCCTTGCCAGTAGTATTTCAACCGGAGCTTAGCGTAGGTTTTGGCGAAACCTAAGTGACCAGCGGTGAGTTCGTCGTGATTGAGTTTTAGGACAGTGGAAACCATTGAGGAGGGTATGACAAGTTGGAGGATATGGCGGCTGTCCTCAGGGAACCCTTTGTGTTTTTCGATGTACAATCGATAAGGGAGATCGTTGAGGAGTGTGTAATCAGGGGCGTGAACGAGGATGCGTCGAGCAGTGCGTAAGTCACCTGGGAGAGTGCCGTTAAGGCAGGGGAGGGGCCAGTGGGGGAGGGGGTGGAGTGTCAGTGGTGAGCGAGGACAGGTGCGCAGGGGGGGGGGGGGGGCGGAGTGCGGAATACGGCTTAAAGCATCCGCATTGCCATGCTTACGACCGGGTTTGTACTGGATATCGAAATCGTAGGACGAGAGGAGTTCAAGCCAACGGGCCAATATGCCAGAAGGGTTCTTTGTGTCCATAAGCCACTTGAGAGGCGAGTGGTCAGTAACGATGGTAAACTTGTGGTGACGCAAAAAGGAATCAAAATGTTTAACGGCAAAGATAATGCCAAGAAGTTCCATGTGGGAGACACAACGATTTTTTTCATGGATATCGAGGGCACGAGAAGCGTAGGCAATAACTCTCAGAGCCATCGATCACTTGAGATAAAACAACACCTAAACCATGAAGACTAGCGTCAGTAAATAATAAGAAGGGTTGAGTGAAGTCAGGGTAAGCGAGGACTGGAAAGGTGGTGAGGGCATGTTTTAAGGTATCGAAGGCTGATGTGCATTCAGTGGTCCAATGGAAGGCGACATCCTTTCACAAAAGAGCGTGTAAAGGGTGACAAATAGTGGCGAAATTCTTAATAAATTTCCGATAATAAGAGGCAAGACCCAAAAAGACGCGGAGATGCTTAATGTTGTGGGGAATGGGATATTGCTGGACTGCTGAAATTTTGTCGGGGTCGGGTTGGATGCCATTTTTGAGATAATATGGCCGAGGAATTTAATCAGTTTACGGGCGAAATGGCACTTAGATGGTTTCAATTTCAGGTTTGCGGTTCGAAGGCGGCCAAGGACCATTGAAATGTGCTTTAAATGATCGGGGAAGGTCTTGAAAAAAATGATGATATCATCAAGATAAATCAGACAAAGTTTGTAGGTAAAATGACGTAAAACAGATCGCATGAGCCGTTGGAAGGTAGCGGGAGAGCCTTTCAAGCCCTGGGGCATGCGTTTGAATTGCCAGAGACCCGAGTGGGTGACGAAGGCAGTAAGAGGGTGATCGGGTTTATGCATGGTGACTTGAAAGAAACCGTTAGATAAGTCTAAGGTGGAAAAATAGAGGGGTTGTTCAAGGCCAAGCGAAGTTATGGAGTCATCAATGCGAGAGAGGGGGTGAGAGTCGCCGGCGGTGCGTTGATTCAAGCCTCTGTAATCAACACAAAATCGCCAGGAGCCACATTTCTTTCGGACGAGACAGATAGGGGCAGACCAAGGAGAGTGGCTTGGTTCGACAATATCTTAATCAAGTAATTTATCGATTTCCTTGTCAATAGCGTCTCTATGCGTGGTGTTCGCGCGATAGGGCCGAGCGCGATATGGGGTCGAGTCGGGATGGAGGGAAATTTGATGATGTAGGACATCGGTGTGACCAAGTGTACCAGAATCGTCAACAAACACATCAGTGTATGTGTTCAACATCGACTTTAACAACTCCTTTTGAATCTCACATAGATCTGCTTGACTGAGATCGAATTGCATGGACGAATGAACTTGCTTATGAGGAGGACCCTGGGGAGGAGGAACGACTTTGTTGGTCGCCTCCATGGGTGCCAAAGACAAGCATTTGTCTTGCAATTGGTCCGACAACGGGACCACCGTACATGAATCAGACAACAATTGAAAAGAACCTAGCTTCGTACCTTTGCGAAGCTTCACTGAATACTCATTAGGGTTCATTAGCCGGACAAGTATCAGACCATTACGACAGGTCGTGAGAGACCTTGCCGGAACCAACCCTAAGGCGCTCAGACGGCTAACGCCGGTAAATGTGCCAATGGTGCCGTTAGGAATGCAGTCAGGCACACGTGCGGCGAGAACCACTTCCGAGCGAGGAGAAACGCTACTATCACCGGTAGCTCTGACCATTGACTGAGGTTTCAACATAGGTCGGGTAAGAGTTCTGGGGTCGGGAGCCTCCAGGACGGGGCGGCGGACGATCGAAGGGACGCGAGGGGCGCTCGTGTCCAAGGCCGGCGTTGACATCGCGACGGAGCTGGGAGCCAAGAATGCTGGCACTGAGTCTCTCGGTGAGGGGGGCGATGAGGGCAGCCAGATCCGGAGTTGTCGGCTGCGGGGCCGGGGTCTTGACGTGGAACATCGATTCGCCCAGGCGGGCGGCAGACTCTGCAGCATCAAACTTCAAAGGAAGGAGGGTTCTGACCGATGACATACGCCGGTATGTCCGGGCGAAGACCCATGGCGAAGGCATTGAGTGCTTCGCGATCAGATTTATGAAGACGAGCACACCGTTGACGGATGTCATAAGTGTAGCTGTCGACGGGCTCGAGAGCACCCTGGGAACGGGTGGACAGGGCCTTTTCACCAACCCAGCGGGGCAACCCTTGGACGGAGCGCTGGTCAAAGTGGGTGGCGAGGTCGTCAAATGAGGACTTAACAGCGTCATCCAAGGCGTTGAACCAGAGTTCAGCAGGGCCGTGGAGGAGAAGGCCAAGGGCTTGGCACCGATTGGCGGTCGACCAGTTGTGGAGGTCCGCAAAGCGGTTAAATTTCAGGAGCCAAGCCGCAGGATCCTCATGGGCCTGGCCGCTGAAGGTGTCGGGTTTGAAGCCGAAGTTAAAAGTGGGAGACGCAGCAGGCACGGCAGCAGGAACAGCGTCATCGTCTTCGCCAGGCATGACGAAGGGTGGGGCCGCCGGGGGCGGGCCGAGGGGCAGAAGGTGTTGCAAGCGATGCTGTTCGTCCTCCAAAACGGACAAACGATTGCGGAGCAGGTGAAGACGTTCGTCGGTGGTGTAAGCACTCCAAAGTTCAGACGGAGCGACAACAGTGCGTCGGTCAGGACTAGGTGAAGGAGGCGGCGAACTTGACGGAGTAGGTGCAATCGAGGTGGGTGCAGAATATGTGGCACTCAACGACGAAGGATTGAGTCTGGTATTATAACCATGCGCCATGGGCAAATAACATGGTATATGAGGGTGCCGGAATAGATTCTCCACCAATATGTTGTGTAGCGTTTTACAGGTCGCTAAATACAACACACGATAGTTGAGTTCCACCACGTCTTTATTTCCACATCCATAGCGAAATATATACAACCACGGGTCTACTGAAGAGTGTAGAGTCCCGAGAAGCAAGTAGACAAAGCAGGCCCCGAGCCCCGCCGGCTACCCTCTATATACTACAATGCCGGCAGGGTCTCAGGCGCAGGCCAACCTAATGATCATAAGCTATGTGGGTTGGCTGCGCCGCTGGCCGCCTGGATGAATATCGATCGGCGACCAGCCGTGGGCGAGGGGCAGTGGCAGAACTCTTTTGTGTTTACAATAGCTTTAAGATATAACATCGAAATATAAGTTCACACATACCATCGAGATATAAAACAGCGATATATAAGTTCACACATACCATCGAGATATAAAACAGCGATATATAAGTTTACACATACCATCGAGATATAAAACAGCGATATATAAGTTCACACATACCATCGAGATATAAAACAGCGATATATAAGTTTACACATACCATCGAGATATAAAACAGCGATATATAAGTTCACACATACCATCGAGATATAAAACAGCGATATATAAGTGCACGACATCAATGTTGAATTTACACTACACGACACAACAATAGCTTCCTGGGTGTGCACAAAATAAAACGACTCCGTGCATATGTAATCATGTGAATTAACTGAACACTAATACTTGTATAGAAGCCGGTGATTATCTGCTTTAACATTGAACATTTAATATGTAATACCTTTATACTTGTTAGAAAAGTCGTGTCTAGAATAGGGTCAAATAAAGAAATTGTGGGGTACCAGGTTGACGGAAGTGTAACTGAGGGCAGTTTGTGCCAAGGGTATGGCGTGCGTCAGGGCACGGGGGTAAAGGGCGGGTTAGAAGGCACATGATGGGGTAAAGGGCGGGTTAGAAGGCACATGATGGGGTAAAGGGCGGGTTATAAGGCACATCATGGGGTAAAGGGCGGGTTAAAAGGCACTTCATGGGGTAAAGGGCGGGTTAGAAGGCACATTATGGGGTAAAGGGCGGGTTACAAGATACATGATGGGGTAAAGGGCGGGTTACAAGATACATGATGGCGTAAAGAGCGGGTTACAAGATACATGATGGGGTAAAGGGCGGGTTACAAGATACATGATGGCGTAAAGACCGGGTTACAAGATACATGATGGGGTAAAGGGCGGGTTACAAGATACATGATAGGGTAAAGGGCGGGTTACAAGATACATGATGGGGTAAAGGGCGGGTTACAAGATACATGATGGCGTTAAGAGCGGGTTACAAGATACATGATGGGGTAAAGGGCGGGTTACAAGATACATCATGGGGTAAAGGGCGGGTTACAAGATACATGAACTAAAGGGCGGGTTACAAGATACATGATGGACTAAAGGGCGGGTTTGCAGATAACGTGTGATATTATTCACATCAAATTCCGAAGTACAGTATTGGCGTCCACACGTGTTACGAGGACCCCGGTGGCTCAGTCTCCTGCATAATGGGGCCGACCCCCATGTTCAGCAGAATCTTGTTGGTGTCAATCTGAACGTCGCGCACTGAAACAGATCGACAGGACATGCAGTGAAACCTCCGATAACATCATCACAGATTGCCTTGTAGTCTTTGAGTGTAACTCTTTGATCATCAATATTTGAAGGAAAGACAGAGATCATCAGACGGTAAATGCACGGTTACATATCAAGGGCTAAGCTATAGCTGTATATAAAGAATATAACCAGATTCGGCGGGAGGCATACATATCACATACATAGCTATCACATCGGCAGGGTTCCCACACAAATATAGTAACGAAATCCAGGATGTTCCACCATATGGGAAACCCAGCTCGACCGATAAACCTTAACGTTTACTATTGATATGTGAACTTAATAATAATTCAGCAAGATTATTATATTTAAGGTCCCGATGACCTACTCGCCTCCTCGCCCGAGGAGACTCAATAGACCGATCCAGGCTGTCAACCATTAACTGACGTCACTGCTGCTTTTATCCAATCATGTGGGGGAAAACACGTCTTCCACGTGCGTTATGTCGGACAAACAAGTCGGACAACAAAGCAGCATGTCACGTTGTTTTCCGTTTCAGAGATGAGTTCTGCTCACTTGTACCTACAATCATCTATGATTGTCAGTTTCATACTGTCCGGTCTATTCCAGGGGGAGGCGACTAACTTTTAAGACTTTTAAAGGAATAGTCGTCCGCTATACGTCATATTGGCGCGTTATGATTAACACGAACCGTCATTGGTATATGATGTCCTAACTAGCAACGTCATTGGTTGGTTGTATATTCAGGACGCTTTAACCACTTTTGGTTATATCGATTCATTGACCGTGAACACGTCAGTGCACCCACCGAGTAGGTACTATACAGTATAATACCTGCTCTGCGGTCCATTCCCCGTACCCGATCGACAGCCGTATGACAAATGCTTTTGGCGACCTTAACTATCCTGTTAGTGACAATCCGACAAACTCATGAACCTCTTTACTTACAATATAACATATGAAATAGGTGGTTGGGTAGGGGGAGAAGGGGATGACGTTGGGATGGGGAGGACAAGAGGGAGGTAGACATAGAGGGTCGGTTAGTTGTATATTCAGGACGCTTTAATATCTTGGTTATATCGTGTCAATGTGAGAAGGAAGGGAGAGTTGAGCCATGTCCCCGGGGATAACCCCCTACTCTTTGCGAAGAAGGACATGGGATCTTTATCCTGTGACCACATAAACATGGCCACGGCGGGGTTCGAACCACCGATCCACGTGCCGTTAAGCTCTCAGGTCACCAGAGCACTCAATGCGAGCGGTCTAGCCCACTGAGCTACGGGGCCGGCCCCAGACATGGAGGGAGATTGGATAGAGAATAGTTACCGCAATGGAGAGATGATATTTAGGCATGACGCGTTGTCACGGAGGCACGGAGAAGCCATACTTACACACAGCCACAATGTCATCCTTCACGTCCTGGCCCGCAGCCCTCTTGGCCTGGAGAACAGGCTCGTCCAGCCGTTGGCAATTCTTCTTAACCTCGAAAACGAAATTCTGTTGAAACAGAGACAAAGTACATCGAATTTAGACGGAATCATGTATTCCACCCTTGACATACATATAAACACACACATCGATTAAAGGGGGGTCAAGGGACAAACGACAAAACTAAGATATTTCATTTACACAGTTACAATTCTTCAAAGTACATCGACTTTAGACGGAGTCATGTATTCGAGTCCTAGACATACATATAACATGGACTAAAGGGGGGTCACGGGACAGTGGGGGGCATACAAAGGATAACACTAAGACATTTCATATATACAAGACGCATTTTGCCGGTCATTCTGTGAAAAGACTTACCCTCACAAGGGAGAACGTTTCTTGGCGTCGCAGAAAGTTCAGCACTCTCTCTTGTTCGTTGTCCTCGGCCATGTCTTTAGCCGTCTTCCCGTCCACATCCTTAGCCGCGAAAGACGCTCCTTTCTCCTCCAGCAACTTGGCCACGTCCATGTTGCCCGTAATCGCCACCAGGTGGAGCGGTGTGAGGCCGAAGTAGTCCTTCGCGTTCACGTCGGCGCCGAGCGCTATGAACTCCGTCACCAGGGACGTGTGGTCCTTGGACACAGCCAGGTGTAGCGGGGTGCAGTCCTTGGAGTCTCCGTACAGACGGTCGTCGACCAGCTTGTCGATCTCATCCAAGACGTCTTGGCCGGGATTCATGCCGAAGCCGGAGTGACGGACGGAGCCGAACTCGAGGACGTCGATGAAGCCGCTGGCTCGCTTCTTCTTGAATTGGCTCAGCAAGCTTCTTTTGACCTCCACGTATTTCCAGGCGCGCAGCTCCTTATTTGTGCGGCCAGTAAGTAACATCAGCAGGTCCTTGCCGCCGAAGCTGTCGTGGTCCCTCAACATGGTCCTCATCAGGCCGCGTTCCTGCAGCAGCTCGATGAGGTATTTGGCGGCTCGCCTGCGCTTGCCGTCGTCCTTGTAGTGCTCGGCGAGGTGGTGCAGGAGGTTCTTCTTAATCTTGTCCCTGTGGCTGAGGTTGGCGCCTTTCCTCACCAGGAATGACAGCAGCTCCTCGTGACCGTGTATCGCCGCGTGGTGCAGCGGCGTCCGTTGGAGGGCGTCGACACCCTCCACCCCGCAGCCGCACTTCTCCACCAGGTGGCGCACCATTTCCACGCGCTGACCCTTGGTCGCCAGGCACACCAGGGAGTCGTCCAGGGGGACGCGGCCCGCCTGGAAGGCCTTCAGCGTGGCCAGGTCGCCGTTCGCCGCGGCGTACTCTATGGGACGCATGAGCGAGATGTCTGGGGCGTTGGGGTCCAGTACCCCGCGGCGCAGCAAGAAATCGACGGCCTCCGCGCGGCCCAGGCTGGCGGACACGTGCAGACACGTCTCCTGCCTGTCGTTGACAACCGCCGCGTCGGCTCCGTGCTTCACCAGCAGCTCCATCAGATCCACGTGACCGGCCGCCGCGGCGTAGAACAGCGGAGTGCTGCCGCTGCCGTCCGGAGCATTCACCCCGCTGGTGTCGTGCCTCAGCAGACGACTCACAAACTGCTGCTCGCCGGCCAGGCACGCCTTGCTCAGGTCGCTCATCGTGAAGAACCTGGCCTCCAGGTAATAGAACTCCTCGGCCACCCGGGGACCTTTGGACTTGAACAGGAGCTTCTCGGCTAGACCTCTGGGCGTCAGGTTGGAGCAGCGGCGACCGGGCTCCACGACCTGCTGGCGGAGCTCGCCCCACAGGTTCATGTAGAAGACAACTTTCAGCTTCAGCGGCTCTTGGGAGAAGACAGCCATGTGTAGGATGTTGAAGTTCTCGCTATCCCGCACCTTGTCCAGGGGCACGCCGTGTTGGTAGCGCTCCATCTGCAGCAGCAGGTCATACGGGTTGTACTCCTCCTTGTCGATGACGCTCTTCAGCCAGTCACCCACCACTATAAATAAAGCATACTGCTAAATTTCACGTTGATATTGCATGGTATATAGAAGTACACTCATTTACAAATTTGGAGCGGTTCTCATTATTAATATCACGTAATATAATTATATATATATAATTTCATTTTACATGCTTTCAAGCGACCATAAAATGAAAGGTAGGCATGCAAAGCACTTAATAATCCCATGGTACATGTTACGCGAGTTCATTAAACTATAATGCTATTGACATGCAAGTCTTGGCCTGTCGCCTTGACAAATTATTGGTGAGACTGGACTGGTCAAGCTTTGTCAGCGGTTACGCGGCTTGGCACCCCTATGGGGTTCACCCCACGCACCGTGCAGTTTGATCCTCTGCATTATGGCGTCGTACTCAATTTTAATCTTCCCAGCCGCGGCGTCGATCAAAGCCTCGCTCTGCCGCTTCTTCTCATCCGGGAACGCATCGACGACCTTGAGCGACCTCACAGCGGGAATGAAGTCCTCTCTCTTGGCGCCGAAGAAGCCGACGGGTACGAGGCGTCGGGTGTCCTCGGCCGCTGTCTCCAACACGCCCACGAGCTCGCGAAACCAAGGCGGTCCGGTGTTGCCACCACGTGCTCCTGGTGTGGTTACCACGACAACCACGCCGTGGTAAGACATCCCGAAGGCGTTCAGCAGTCGCAGGGCTCCGGCGTCGCACTTGGTAAGCATGTCGTCGACGTCGGCCGCGGAGACCACGTCTATCGGGAGCAGACGGCTGAGGCGTGCGCACAGCGCGGCCACCGCCGCGTCGCTCTCGGCGTGTGGCGGACCCACGATCACGACGCCCTGCTTCTTCGTCTTGCTCAGAAACCGGTTCCAGTTGACCTTGCCCACGTAGGTGTCGATCCCAGCACGTGCGTCTTTCACAAAGGCCGCCTATAACAAGCGGGGAGCAACGTTTTATTAGTCAACGCGAATTTTGTGACACGGGCGAGGACAAGAGCAAGCATATGACAACGAATAGTGTGGCTGGTGGCGACTCCAAAGCTTGTAGCCAAATGGAGCTTCTAAAATCTGGGGGTCACCCCAGGGAACTATGTGATGAAGGATACTTTATCAATTACTAAAGAAATATTTGTATTTTTATTGTAGTACTAAAATAGCATCACAGTGATGGCCCCAAAAATTATAAATTATGGGTAATGCTCGTATTCCACACTAACATTTTAGAGGACATTTTGAGTAGGCCCAATGTCCGATTTTATTAAATAAAAATAAACTCTCAAAAGCTGCTGACCATCGGACCATTCAGTACTGACATGTTTATATTCCCCATCTTGCATCAGTGTATTAATAGTAAAACTATTGCTTCTCTCAGTGTTCCCCCCTTTTGCTTAATAAGTTGTAGAGCTTCACCAAAGTCTGTCCAATTCCGTGTATGGGTTCTCATGACATTGTGTGCAGAGACATCTTTAATTATAGACATGTAACTTAAAGCGTGAACATAAATGATAGCAAGATAATTTATATCATACATGCCATCGCATAATTATACAAGATCAGGCCCATAACCATTTACCTATTGGGTTATTTCTTAACCATATAAGACAGGAAATTCATAACCTTCTAGATATTAGTAGTGACTGGGATTGAACAGTGGCCAAAACACAATCTTGTCTTCTGAAATTCCCTGATTTTCTCCTGATTTTGACTTCTGAAATTCCCTGATTTTTCCCTGATTTTGGCTTGAAAATTAAATTCCCTAATTTTTCCCTGCAGGGAATTTTTTCAAACATTTTCCCTGTTTTCCCTGACCTGTGGGAACCCTGCCTTGTGTCACAATGGGCCGCAGCCAAGCGAGTGAGCAGAGTGCGAGGAAAGAGATTCAGTAGGCACGGGGCAAACTCACCCATCCTCCGCATCTCGTCAACCAGAACGCGAAGTGGCAGAGGGTATCGGTCGCAGCTCGAACGAGAGGAGTCCCCACGACTTTTCTGCACTAATGTAAAAAATTGCACAGGCGGGATTCGAATCACGTACCGGCCACTTGGGATTGAACCAGTAGGACGCACTCGAAAATAGTCGACATTCGCTTAGCACGACCCTTGAACTACTACAATCACCAGGTTTGCTGAGACACTACAATGCATATTGCATCTTGTTCCGTGTCCAGAAGCCAAGTTCACTTGGCTTATTGCCAAGAGTAGTCATAAGCTGATGAAGAAGTCATTGGGAAAGTTGTTGCCATATCCGTTACGACATTGGTCCTAATTGTACACGGAGCACGCATTTACCTCCACAACACGACGAAAGTTAACGTACATGGAGCACGCATACACCTCCACAACACGACGAAAGTTAACGTACATGGAGCACGCATATACCTCCACAAAACACGACGTAAATTAATAATATGCGTAATAATTATATGTCAAATTCACATTCGCTTCAATACTTATTCAATAAATGATCTGCACAAAAATAAACACAGGTAGGCCTAGATATGCTGGGGCCCATATTAAAGTTCCATTACCAATGTCATGTTTTCGAGGTACCCTGTGGTTCGCTTACAGACCCTGTATTTACCTTGAGAACCACATTGGCGGAGATACACAAGAAGACCGCTATAGCGGACATCGTGACGCTTCGGTCAGCGAATAGCACACGGGCTACTTGTTCAATGGCGAGGGCCGGAGTTTTAAAATCCAGGCAAGGCAGCAACCTGGTAGACAAATCGCAAAATTTGTAAAGTCCAGCGTAAGTAGAGTTCACATGCATCAATACGACAATTAAAAAGTTTCCGATACCTCAATTTTCCACTTAGATATTTTGTTTTCCATTTCTGATGGAGCAATTGCTACACGAATAGATTTAATAACATCCTAGGCCTGTCCGTTATACCAACTTTATATAAGCATCCAAAGCCAGACTTACTCTTCAAACAACTTTGCGACAGGTTCTGTATCGTAACACTTATCGACTTCCTCAACTACCTGAGCCATCAGTGCATCACCCGCCTTGTCTGTAAGGAAGGAAGGAAGGAAGCAATAAACAGTAAGCGCGTTGATACGTCACGTATCTCACGTAGTTCGGGAATCAACAACGCTGACACACATTCCAGTTAGGGAGTGGGCATGTTTAACCCTGCCCAAGACTTCACTATCGTTACCTCTCGACCACGGCGGCCCCCAGTACGTTACATCTCGACCACGGCGGCCCCCAGTACGCTACCTCTCGAACACGGCGGCCCCCAGTACGTTACCTCTCGACCACGGCGGCCCCCAGAACGTTACCTCTCGACCACGGCGACCCCCAGAACGTTACCTCTCGACCACGGCGGCTCCCAGAACGTTCTCTCTCGACCACGGCGGCCCCCAGTAAGTTACCTCTCGACCACGGCGGCCCCCGGTACGTTACCTCTCAACCACGGCGGCCCCCGGTACGATACCTCTCGACCACGGCGGCCCCCAGTACGTTACCTCTCGACCACGGCGGCCCCCAGTACGTTACCGCTCGACCACGGCGGCCCAAAGTACGTTACCTCTCGACCACGGCGACCCAAAGTACGTTACCTCTCGACCACGGCGACCCAAAGTACGTTACCTCTCGACCACGGCGGCCCCAAGGACGTTCCCTCTCGACCACGGCGGCCTCCAGTACGTTACCTCTCCACCACGGCGGCCCCCAGTACGTTACCTCTCGACCACGGCGGCCCCCAGTACGTTACCTCTCGACCACGGCGACCCAAAGTACGTTACCTCTCGACCACGGCGGCCCCCAGTACGTTACCTCTCCACCACAGCGGCCCCCAGTACGTTACCTCTCGACCACAGCGGCCCCTAGTACGTTACCTCTCGACCACAGTGGCCCCCAGTACGTTACCTCTCGACCACGGCGGCCCCCAGTACGTTACCTCTCCACCACAGCGGCCCCCAGTACGTTACCTCTCGACCACAGCGGCCCCTAGTACGTTACCTCTCGACCACAGTGGCCCCCAGTACGTTACCTCTCGACCACAGCGGCCCCCAGTACGTTACTTCTCGATCACGGCGGCCCTCAGTACGTGACCACTCGACCACGGCGGCCCCCAGTACGTTACTTCTCGACCACGGCCGGCCTCAGTACATGACCACTCGACCACGGCGGCCCCCAATACGTTACCTCTCGACCACGGCGGCCCTCAGTACGTGACCACTCGACCACGGCGGCCCCCAGTACGTTACTACTCGACCACGGCGGCCCTCAGTACGTGACCACTCGACCACGGCGGCCCCCAGTACGTTACTACTCGACCACGGCGGCCCTCAGTACGTGACCACTCGACCACGGCGGCCCCCAGTACGTTACCTCTCGACCACGGCGGCCCTCAGTACGTGACCACTCGACCACGGCGGCCCCCAGTACGTTAACCATGACTTCCATTTGTTTCACACTGCAGGATGCTTAACTTGTTGCTCGTGGATAAGGGAAAACCCGGTTGCTCTTCATAATAGTACTTATCGTACAACAAATTTGAATTTAAGTTGAAATAGGGGAAGTGTTACGACACATCAGAATAGATAATCCAATAAATGCCTAGCATGTCAGATCGTCAACATATTTGATCTCATCTCCTTTTGCCGCTTTAGCCATAGTGTGCGCAAACAGTAATTCATCCAACATACATTATTACTGCTTCGTAACCTCACTTGATTAACAACTTGTGGAATGTTACATATAACGTTCATTGCATGTCGTGATAATGGAGTATGAAATTTACATACCTGGAGGCCTGGGAACATTCAGCTTTAATCTTGACGCGGGAAGCTCTCTAAGTGCGACTCGTACAACGACACTGGGCACAAGATGAGCCACTTCTTCCTTTCTCTGACCTACAAATATAACAAGCAGATATTAAATCACTACAAACCCTCCATCTGTGGTTGCATTACAGCAGAAGGACTTGTTAGGGGGACGGGGTGGGGGGACAGCTAGATGATAGCTACACATAACAATGCCGCTGAGAAATCGTGTCGGTTAAACTGTTGCGTACGCAGATAGTATGGCCCTTGCAAGTGGTAATCGATAGAAGGTGATAACAGTTATTTACAAACTAAAACTTGAGCAGTGTCTACATAATTGTAATGCACACGTGTAATCTTCAAATAAATGCACATGTCATACGGCAATTTCCCTTCAGATAAACATTTTAAATGTTTTAAAAGGCAATGATATATATTACATTGCAATTTTTTAAACAAGACTTTACAAATTATGATGTAGTTAGAAATTTGCTATATGACAACTTTTAATTAATAAGTAATGCAACATGGGTTCTTACCACCGCCACCCCCACCCCCACTCAACTCTCAAACCCCCACCCACCCCATCGTTTGGCTAAATGAAATTAGTGTATGCTTCTGATGACACGTTGTCCCAGTGAGGAGTTTCGCAGGTTACTACTTTCAAGCAATTCATTAAACGCAGTGAAAAACGAACGATTTCTGATTTATATCGTCGTAAGTATACACCCCCCCCCCTCCTCCGCGCACCCACCAGGACCCACTGCTCCCATTCACCCCCACCCTCCCGCCCTCATATCCAATAATAGACCCCAAAGGTCAACCTAACTCTCCCTTATTTCTACCTCAACATTCACCTCCAAGCAGTGCCTGGATACCTTACAATCATATAATACCCTTAGGATTCGATCACATTTCTTCAATTTTGAGTTTGAGCGACACTGTGTTATTAAAGGTCGTGTGAGCCACCGAGGCCACGTCTTCGGCAATCACGATGAACATAATGTATAAAAGCCCAATTAAACTCTTACCGACGCACCTGCCCGAAGCCTTATAATACTATCTACATACCTATCATATGCCGTTCCGCCTCATCACGAGGCTTTTCTTCCAGCAGTGCAATAAGATCATTCTGCCCAGTCTTCTCCAGGGCCACCTTGAAAGCGTCGTACGTCTGGAGCCCGGCGGTGGGCAGCATATCTAGAAGGACTTGCACTTTGGGGCGCCCAGACGCCTCCTCCACCCTGGAAAGGATGTACGGAGGGACACCGTTCTCCTCCAGTACGTCCACGAATGTATCCGTGTACTTGAGACTGCGCAGCCACAAGGAACGGTACCTGATGTGTGTGTGGGGGAGAGGAGGAAAGGATGTTAGAACCCATTAGTGTTTTAGCGATATTGACGGGGCATCAGGCTAGTTTCATTCAATCGAACAGCATCCAAACCCCACCCACCGGACAATTTTGTTCACCAAATTTAGGCTGGATTTAAAGAAATATGGATTATTTGGCAGTACTCATCAGTGAATTAACATTCGCGTTTTTCTAGATTTCACTAGAATCTTGATGACATAGTTATTTACCTAACTGCAGCTGGGTCTTACCATGGTGGCTCTTTATTGGCTCACATTAACTTCTCTAGTAACCATTAATTATCATCAACATGCATAACAACAAATTAACCATTTTGTGCAAATATGCATTTATATCAGGAAATATGATTTGCAAACACTTCAACGTCAAAAAAAAATACATATAGATTCTTTGTCAAAAACATGAATTGAATATGTATAGGTGGAAACAATGTATACCTGCTGAACGAGGTGGCCAGCCATTCTTGGTTGTCCCGTTCATCTCTGGGCACAAGGTTGGTCCCTTGTTCCATATCGTCGCCTCCCCCCACTGGCCGCAGCCACGGGGCGGCTGCTGCACGGACACAAGCAAAACATGGTATATCACAACACTAAACGACACATTTTGGTTCTGATGAGGGTGGTAATTGCAATGCTACGTAAATGCCACATTTATGTAACCATCACAAAAAAACAGACATATTACTAGAATACAAGCGTTTTAATTATTATAGATGGTTCCATGGTCAACGGCTATGGATGGAATCTCAATGAAACGTTTCCTCAAATATTGAACAAAAGCACCAACATTGACTTCAGTATATCATGTTTAAATGATATGTTTAAATCATGAATCATGTATAAATAAAAAGTTGGTTTTTAGGACACTTTTACGTACATTAAGGCTAAGTGGAGCAAAGAAAACTCCCAGGGAAAATGGTTCGATAATACTTTCCATAGAAGCACATGCCATGGCTCGCACCCACAGCTTGATACCGGTAAACTGCAGCTCAGCCTGCTTACCAAATGAGCTAGGGGGACTCCCCACACGTGTGTATAAACTTATACCAGAGCAATGTGGCAATAAGTAAAACTGAAATCACTCACTTGCACCATCGGTCCCAAAAGCTCTTTTAACTTCTCTGTAAGCTGCAAAAGATTCAGGTAGAAACAGTTACTAATTGAATTCTTATAAATTAAAGCTTTATTAAAGCGAGTCCAGGATGACTGATGGGAGACACAAAAGCAAGCTTATGCCCGGCTCTCTTTTTGTGGTAGTCCAGAAATTCAAAGCTGGGCTGTTTGAGGTCACCCTTTTGTACTAATTGGTCGAGCTCCTAGGCCCAAAGAGACTCTGAAGACATGAATCCCAATATATCTCGGTATACAAGCAGCATACCTGTTAATTTTTTTATGGAGCACTATTAGAAATATTTGCTATTTGCACTAAAGAAAGATGCACATCAAGAAATAGACAGAGGTTAAAGGTTAATAAGGAGTCACACTGTTTTGTAATCGTTTTTCCAACCAATGATTGGATTATAGAAGTGTATGAAGTGTAGTGCTGGTGCAGACCAAGTGATTGTGTTTTTTTTGGACTTGTAGATAAGTTGTTGGCTTAGCAGATCCGTGATCGATGCGGGCTCCAAGACATTTAAACTCCCAAGTGACGCAGCATCTCGCGCGCAACGGTCAGTGTTACACTCTCGGCCGCCAGGTGTCGCACGAGATGTCGTAAAAACACATGTGACCAACAAGTTATCGCCATATGACATGAAAATACATCATCTTAAAATATCATTTGTAAACAGTTGAACATCGAACAAAAAGACATCTGTATTATGTCTGTTTAAAACTCCTCACCGATATAGAAAATGGCATCACCAACCCCTTCAGATGATCAGAATGATAATAACTATCCATTAGTACTTACTTTTCTTCAATTTATCTGCGAGCTCTTCATGTCCTGATGATGTCAAGCATGTTAGAAATGCTTCGAGGCGCTCATCATTGACACCATTACGCAATGACAGCATGAGAGAGCGGTTTTGTTCAACAGGGGCTGCCATTGCCAATGCCTTATAAATTTGATCGTCATTAAGCACAGCTTGTTCATGTAATGGCACAGCCAAAGCGACGGCATCAATGCCTTTGACGAGATTGACCATCTCCCTTTTGATGGTCTCCGCTGGGACTTTCCATGCCCAGCCAATGTCAAAATCGGTTGAATCCATGGTCACTAATCCTAATTATTAATCCTGCAAAACAGAAAGGATATACATGTATGGTACAACTTTGGTACAACAAACATTATCATGATATATCATAGTACATGTTATACTTAGAAAATAATATCATAATAAATTATAGTGAATACCAGGGCTGACCTCAAATTATCATGATATGTCATGGCAAATACTGTAATTTTATTTTCAAAAACTAGGGGAATCAATCATTACTGGAATAAAAATATTTTCCATGACTACGAAAATAAGTAAGAATATATTTATTAAGGCAAAACCAATTTTACAATATTAATATTAAATGACAAAATATAGTACATGTGCCATAGGAATATATAGTATGACCCGACATTTGTCTACTTTGTACTAGACCTATTACTACACTGCTGCACTGTACAGGGTATTAGCCAGAGACCTGCCTGCCTGCCGGATGGTAAGTTTCAATTTTCATGGGCAGAGTTTCAGTTTGGCGGGCACTCAGGTGTTATTTACCCAGCCCAAAAAGGGCCTTTTGGTCAGAAGGTTTAGAAGAAAATCATAGCACTCACAATTTTATATGAATACTTTTTTTCTACCAATCCAAATTTTGGCTGGCAAATAAAAATGTCGGCTAATACCTTGGCTGCGCATATATCATAATACCGACCTTGTACTACCACCAGGACCTTAATTGGTGGTACTATCAATTTTTTATACATGTATTATATATAGAGGGGGGGGGGGGGAATTGCAAATCTAAAAGAATTAAGGGGAGCAATATCAAATCTCCAGGATTAGAACATTTTAAAGCTGGGCACAAAATAAAAAATGCCTTAATGGTCATATCGCGAATATCAAGGCAGTATTCACCATAGGTGCAGACAGGGCGTTATCAATATCATAACAGGGGTGGGGGGTGGACCTGCTATAACGGATCGTGGTAAATAGGCAAAGGGTCTTCATTTGTGTGTATTCAATCACTTTGCCAACCGAACTATAAAGGTATGAAGAACAACTTGACACATCATTAAGGAGCGTTTATTTGTCTACTTTTTTTACTTCATGGCCCTCCAGACCGGCTCCCCATAACGGATAAGCAGCAGGGAGGGACATGCAACAGGGCTATGAGAAGCTCACCATTTCTAGTTCATTTATAACCTTATATTTTAATACTTCACCACAAACCGGACATCTATGGAATCTGGAAACACTAATACACTTTCTCTAATGTTTCTTGACGTCCATTAAGTCCCATGCAGCACATAATTAAAGAAATACACACTCTCATGCCTCTTTAACAGCAAACACTGGCATAGCCCTGTTTGATGGCGTTAACGGTTACGACAGACTGATAAGCCATCCTTGGTACATCGTTATAGCGGAACCGAGTGAAACCGGGTGAAAAGACAAAAGTAGAGGAACCGGGCACAAATTACCAGTTAGACAAGGTGCAGAAAGTTCAGTTTTGCTTAAAAGTACACTTATCAATGCTTCTGTTATATTCATACAATATTTACTTAAAAATGTGAAGATATTATCTGGTAACAGAAGGATTTGTCTCTGACTGCTGAGCCCAGTGCCAGGCCGCCATCTTGGTTGTTGTCGTAGTACGACTCTTAGTCAGAGGGTGCGTTCGATTGACTCGGTTCTAGAACCAGAATTGCAGGGTGCGCAGTGGGTTCTGGTTCTGGAATATGCGGTACGAATCGAACGATACTAAAACTGGTACTAGGGTCAAGGTCAACATGTATGTTGTAGTTTTGGCGGGTTTACATTAGACTGTGTGAAGCTTTGTACTCATGCTGTTAAGTTACAGATGCTTTGAGCGTCAGATAAAACTGGTATTGAAGATGGACACCAGTAGCTGTTTCATTCTGGAAATAAAAACCTTGTAGCTCCATTTTCATATCTGCATCCGGGGGGGGGGGGGTACTTAATACATTGCTGGGTTTTGGGTGGGGGTTCCGCAGTAACGCCCCCATCCCTTTTTCATCGCCCAAATCCGCTTGCTCAGGGCGTTTTACCGCCCAAATCCGCACACGAAATGAATGAACGCACACTTTCAGAGCACCCACCCCCCCCACCCGGGTCGTAAGTTTTTAAATATCCGCTCTATAGGAGTATATTTTTCATCGCACATATGCGCTCTCTCAGGCATCAAGGCACCGCGGATCCCCTCCACCAGATTTGTATAATAACTCTTTCTTGCAGTTGAAAACTCTTTTTGGGCCTACTTTTCTTGTTGTGGGACCCTTCCAAGGGGGGTTGGCGGGGGGGGGGTATTGCCGTTAGTCGGGAACAAGCTTTCCATTTCACCGTGTGTTGGGAATGAGCAAACTAATTCTTCGTGAGCTGGGAATGAGATATTAGCCGACCGTCGTGATCAATGATTTTCATTAATAGTGAACTGAGAATTTTAATACTAAACAACCGTTAATTGGGAAAGCGCAAATTTGTATGATGCATCCGCCCTTCCTTTGTATGCGAGGAGTTCTCCATTTAATTCGTCGTGACCTGAGAATAAAGAAATTTATTCTTCGTGATTTGGGAACGCGACCACTCCCCCCCCCCCCCCCCGCCTCCCCTTCCAATCTCCGACATCAAAGGCAACCACTTTGTTCGTGGTTTTGATGTCGGAACTAAGTGTTCACGCGACTCCGCCGGTTTGTTTGTTTAGATTTTGTCTCAAATCGGTATTACGTAGCAAATATTACACTTCACAATTACATTTGACCTGGTTTACGAACAACATGGGACTTTAAAATTGTCAAGCGTACAAGACCTAACTTTCTGCCATCTTAATTTGGTCTTCGCGCATGCGCTTTGCGAACCATATCTGGCGAAAAATGAGAACCGGTTCCGAAGTTCTGGAACTGGTGCAGGTGTCAAATCGAACGCGCAGAACTGACTGTTCTAGTTCTAGAACCAGATATGGCGCTCAATCGAACGCACCCAGAGTCTAATCGATTCAACTCGTCCAGGAAGAGAAGAGCTCATCCAAGAATAGTTCCATATATGTAACGCAGCTCGCTCCGATATGGGTCCAGTCGCGGATCTACGTTACATCCCCTTGCAATCTCTTTTCATTAGCAGAATCCCGCCCGAAATCTGGGCGGGCTTTACACGGTCATAAAACTACTTTTTCACCTCGATATCTAGCAATGAACTACATATTAACATAAAGTAACCTATTCTCTGTTAGTTGGTAAAAAAATCCAGTCGTGTCCTTACTCGATTTGTGTGCTTTGAAAACTTATTCGTTCGGCGAGCTGTTTTGGAGCTTTTCTGCCTGCCGCTGGTGCCATGGTTTGATTGGGGTTCACGCGTACCGGAAGAAATGATCGTTGGGCGCGCGCACATTTTTGGTTGGGAAATGTAAAGTACGGATTTTACATCACATCAAACAGCATGTCATGGTAGTTTAACGGTCGTTTGTTTCAAATGGTCCGACTTTACCAGATCAGTGACATCGTTGCATTAAAATCTTTGAAAGCATAACTTAAGTGGAAGTTCTTTCAGCGTTCCATTGATGTTTAATTTGCATTCAATACCATCTGAGCACTGAGCAAATGACAGCGGGAGGAGTCTGGATCAGTCGGAATATTTTAAACCGTCAGTATCCCGGCGGCCGGGGGGGGGGGGGGAGGGAAGGCCTCGTATACAAAGTTGGTGGGAGGGTTCCGTGGGGTGCCTTGCTACCTGAGAGAGTGGATTTTTGTGATGAAAAAGATATCCCTATAGCTATAGAGCCGATGTTTAAAAACTTCTGACGGCGGGGTGGAAGGGGGGGGGGGGGGTAGCTCTGAAAATGTGCGTTCATAGACGGGTTGCCGCAAAAGATTAAAAAGCCCCGACCGAACGAATTTCGATGGTAAAACCTCGACCGGCTTGGGGGGGGGGGGACTTTACCGCGGACCCCCCTATCCTAAACCGAGCAATGAATTAAATACCCTCCCAGAGCCCAGCGGCGGCCCCGGCCCGTCACGGTGACAATGGAGCATGCACGGGCCAACGGTAACGGCCAACGGCAAATTGTTTGTGCAATTCTTGGTTTAACGCGAGGAGTACGTAATTTCAGCTTCCGCCGTACGCCGAAGTTACGCTTGTCAGTCTTGCCCCCGCCCCGTCCCGTCCCCACCTCCCGAGCTTGATACCAACAAAGTAGGGGATCCAGTACAAACAGGCGGGGGGCACCAAATTCATTGTTGCTTAGGGATGTTTCAGAAAAGCGGGCGGGTGAGGACTCCCGCCACTTTGTCAGCCCCTGCGCTCACTAATTTGTGGGTTTTGGCGGCATCAGGTGTATTCCCTTTGGAAATGCCGGAAATATAGCAATTGATCCCGCTCCGACCGTCAGCTACCTTTATTCCCGCCGGAGGGGGTGGGGGGGGGGGTATTTTTCATCAAAATACAGCTTCAGAAATAAAATATTCCTAAAAAAAAGTAAATCCACAAAACCCACATTTCATATGAGAACCAACATTAGAAGAGAACGTCTGGAAATTTTCGCTACATTTGGGCGGGTTCCCCATCAACCCCCTCCATACTATTCATCACGCAGGGGGACCCCGCGGCACGAAGCCAGCGAGGATTCTTTCAGTTACGGCGAGCACACAATTTGTACGTTAGTGCGCACCGCTTCTCGGCAGGAAGTGCAACTGCAATCATGGCGGAGCTTGATTCGTTTTCGGTTGTTACTGGTGCAAAGTTGTTGTTTCTCGCGCTCCAGAACGTCTGACAACAATTCTACCGCGCAAAATTAGACGCTAATACCTTTTCCTACAAGTTATATTGGTAAGAGAGCGCTGTACAATGTGTACATTCACTTAAGCGATGCAAAACGTCCCGGGTGTTGTCGTCGCTTCGCTCTGCTAATGAGCGGGATGCGCTTGGAAGTAAGACGCTGTTGGCGAGCCACAGCGGCTTGCTTTGAATCGATCGCGTCTGACAAGTTGGAAGAGTAGTTTTAATACGGCGAAAGACAACTCACTTATTGCTCACAACTTATCGCCCATATCCATATATTATCGCTCAACATTAACAGACAGAGACATGGTTAACTACATATGTGGGCCCACATATACCCCGCACATGCCTTTCAAATAACAAAATAAGGTCCTACATCGGTTTCATATAATTTTATTTGTTGTTTCATTCATGTATTTCCGCCTTAAACCTATTTGGTCACACTGAGCGAATGTTGCATATTCAGCTTCCGCTATCTTGGAATAGCCTCTACCTCTTCTCTCTTCCACCTAGCTGGGCGGAAGAGCAGAAGAGGTCTTCTTGGAATAGAAGAGTCGAAACGATCGCATGGCAAGTGCTATTCTAGAAGAGGTAGACTTTGGAAGAGGCGAATCGATCACGCCCTTTAATTCGTCACTTGGCGGCGCCACCTGCAATAGTGACTGCGTGCTCGAAAGTAGGTGAAATGGCAGTATATAGTTAAAAACAGGACAAACTCTTTCGTTGCAAAAATTACATTTATTAAAACTATGCAAGCGTTTAGTATATACAGAAATAGGTTATATTTCTTCTTTAGCGTACGTAGCAGGTCAATGGGTCAATGCAGTATTTCTCCACCAAATACGGCCAGTTTCGCTCAAGCCGGCGCCGCCCGAGATCAAGTTGTGTGTGGGACAGAAGATCTGTGATTACCCAAAATCAAACAAATAATGTAAGAAAAAAAAACACGAATATTGAAAACTTTATTATTTGGCAAAAGACGTTCATCAATGTACAGGATTTAGTCGGCAAGTGATCACTCTTGGAGGGTTCCAACGACAACAATCAAGATGGCGGCCCGGCACTGGCAAGTTCATGCAGTCAGAGACAAATCCTTCTAATCTAGATTTAGCCCTGGTACATGCCTCTCTTACCACGCCCGTAAACGGAGCTAGGGTGAGAGCTAGCCCAGTAAACTTGACCCTTCTGAAAACAAGCTGATAGGCAGGAGGGTCAAGCAATACACATGGTTAAAAAAGTATTAATGCATAACCAAGCTCACTTCGATGAATGATTGTCGATTATGACAACAAGCCTACCTCTCTAAATCGCCTCGACCCTCTTCTTCAGACATTACTTGGACCCTAGGATGCATTCCTTTTAAAGTTTGCTCTCTATTACTTGCACATCAATTATATTTTCATCGGTTGTTAACCATTTTTGACCATGTGTATGGCATGGCCCTTACACCCCCGTTAAGGTTGAGGTCGTGAGGGTCATGCGTCAGGGCTAGGTGAGAGCCCTAGGCTGTGTGGGCTGAAACACAGCCTAGTCGCATTCCATAGTAAAATTCTGGTCTGGAACAACCCCATTTCAGGGTTGTTTGACTTTGAGCAAGTGTAGCTCTGATTCTCCTTTGCTGTGGGAAAAGTTTTATCACAGAAAAAAACCTTAATCCTTTTCTTATTACTTCCTGACAAGTAATGACTAATCACATAAGTAACCTTTCTTGAAAGGCAAAAATAGTCCAGTCTGTCACCAGAAATTCACATGAAAACATGTGTTTTCACTGACCCAATGACTGGGTCTCTGAACAATGAACCAATAGGGCTGTACAGTTCTCGCGGAATCTGTTTCCGGTTTAGGTCTTTTGGGGACCAACAAAAAAACACGTGCTCTTAGAACCAGTGCGCATCACGCTGGTGCCTTGCTGCAACTGCGCGACGCGCACTCATTGTAGTCAACGTTTTAGTGTTGGGAACCGGCCAGCTGCGCGGTTTGTGCGTAAAGAATCGAGTGGGTCTGAAACTATTTTTTGTTTGCTTTGGTCCAGGCATTGTTAACTATAAAATCATAATATAGTTAAAGACAAGACATTTATCTCTCCATAATGCATGTGGTCTGTTGGATGAGACCGTTGAAAGCGTTGTATTTTGAGCCAAACCATCGATGTTTACAGTTCTACAACAAACGGAGCACCATTGTCCTCACCTGCTCAGTCCATATAAGGAGCATTGTTACGTAACCATAGATACCGCGCGCAGACACGCGCGTCATGATGATTATTACGTCATACGACATGGAAAACCCCGCGCAGCACATTAGATCGCCTGACACTGACAGTCACTCATGAGACAACCGCATTCTGGTTTATCAACTGCCTAACCGCTCATACATTACATAAATCTACTCGGATGGTTATAATTCGGATATGCACAGAACTTCAGTGGTTAGTTGTGCTTCCAAGGACAGCTTTAGCCGATCTTGTGTGTGAGGCGAGCGAAGGCAAACAACCGGAAGGTAGGCAGCACCTACAGGCCGTTGATGCTAGGCATTGACGCAGAGCATAGGTATCCCTGTCTCGTGGGGTCTCGATAAGATCCCGAAGTGACTGTACAGCCCTATTAGCATGGCTTATAATAATATCATGTGATGACCTTGCACATGTGCAGTGAACAACTTCCTGTAAAAAAAATGGTGGCATGTTGTTGTCCATTTTGATGCCAGGCAGTAGGCAATTATAACTCCATTTGAAGATTTTAACAACTTTGGAAGAGTTCATACATCAGTAATTATATATAGAAAAGTACTTTTACATTGTTGAAACTAATTATGAAAGCTATACTTACACAATTCACTTTGTCATGTGAAGTTGATTTTTCATTATAGAATGCTACATGGCGTAACATGGCTATGATTCTTCAACCATAGCCATGTATTCATGGCTACGCTAACACGGCCGAAAACAAGAAATCGGCAGAAATCGCGGACCGGTGGCTCAAGTTGAAGTTCATAACAGAATAAATATACAGTGCCTACCCGACAATGTGCGCCACGACGTTCCTAAAGCGTTTTGGACTTTCGTCGCACTTTCATTTCTTTGCTTGGTAATGTATTTTCTTGTAATCCAGACAATTTATTTCACCTCTCGCTTCGTTTTGAATGCTCCGCCGTTCCGGTACTAGCCGCACACACGAAGGTCAAGGTCGTTAATGCTATAAAACTGAATGCTGAAATGCAGACGTCCACCAATCATGCCTTTTGGGGTCAAGTGTTGTTTACAGTAATGCAAGAAAGTATGTAAGCTTATCACTTTTTTTCTCTGTTGGGATTCGAGGGATGGTGCTTTATCTCGGTTCAGAGTCGTAATGTGTCACATGCATTTACAGATGACCATTTCAAGATTAGCAGTAAATGAATTACATGTAAATATTGTTTTGCCATGGTCGAGCTGGCTGACGCGGATACTCCTGCCCTCCTAAGAGTAGTTTACAACCCAAAGATGAATTCCGAGGGAGCGGCAAATTAATTGAAACTATATATAAATATACCATGTTTCAATCTTACAGCACATGGGTTATTCAGTTTTCAGGCGCATTCGGTATACGCCATTTTTTACTTATTTTAATTATTTGTTTGTTTCTTACATTTTTTAATTCGTTCTTCTAATATTTTTGAAGGTAACCTGCGAACGTCTTGTTAGCCAGAATTGTATTTCTGTGGCGTTCGCTTTCTTACGGTTAATGGATGGCAGGGGCGAATCATGGAATTTGGAAAGTGGGGTACTTTATCCTGGGTACATCCGTAAAGGCCGCGCGACGTGAGGGCCGCGCGATTTCCCCACCCCCTACAAGGGGTGGGGGAGCGCGGGGGAAGGTGGGGGGGGGGGTATGCGGGTGCGGCAGGGGATTAGTCTTGTCCCTCAAGTCGTCCATGGATCACCTGAAATGAATGACAATGAAATAAAAATTATATGATATATATCTATAAACGTCATATATATCAGCAGGATTTAATATATTAAAACCACAGATGTATAATTTACTATGTTTACACATATCATGTACATATCATGTACACTGATTAAGGAAGAATGCAGTTCTTCCCCGCAAAATCATAGCCATCTGAGACCCCACCCACCCTTCGGTTGTAAACAAAAAATTGGTTGACACCTGCGATCATTTTCGCCCCCACCTTGTCGCGTGTTTTTTGAGAGCAGAGAAATATTTTTGACTAATCTGCATTATTATTTTCAAATGACAAGTATCGGTCTTTCTTTTGGTTTTGTACTTTGTAAATATGTTAATGTTAATGTTCCACATTCCTGACTCTCCAGCAAATGGAGGAATAAAGTACATTCATTCGATAGGCCGAACGGATCAGTGGCTGAATCTTACCTGCACAGCCAGACGGGTGGGGAGGGGGTGGGGGGTGGAGGGGGGTGAGGCGCTCTAGGCCAATGAGAATGCTTGTGGTTGTTATTGAACCACTGGCTGAAGGAGGGTAGGGTGGGGATGGAGAAGGGAAAAGTTTGCTGGATCAGAGAGAGGCAGTGGGGAGGGGAGGTACAAAACTGCTTATAGTCTAGTCAGTACGAAACTGAACGAAGAGTATTTGGCATTGGGGGGAGTGATCTTTGGCATGAGCTCTACTGAATGACAATGCGAAGACAATGATTGTTTGGACGTTGCTGAGACCGAGGCACGCAGCTGGCGTCCTGGCTTTCACATTCTGCAATGGCTAGTGGGCCAGACCAGCGCATTGGCGGCCATGGACGGCGTCATCTTAGGCGAAGAGGATGTAGATATGGTGCCAGCAGCTCTACCTAACCAGCTCTTGGGTGAGACAGTACACGTCGCAGAGGTCCGGGAACACTTCACCAGGGATGGGTGGAAGTGTGTGGAAGAACTGTTGCGGGTAGAGAAGCAGGTCGCGACATGGATGTGCAAGAGCTGCGATCTGCCTATACAGAACGGGCAAACCAGTGTCGCCGGTGACCGGTGCCTGGAATGGTATCATTTGAAGTGTGCCGGGTTAACGTTGGTCCCGAGGAAGAAGATGTGGTTTGGCTTATGCTGCAGCCACTAATAGTTGATACCAATGTATATAAATGTGGGTAAATAAAAAAGAAGTGAAAACTATTTTACATGTATTATTTCTTCCGGCTGGCAGCAACACACATACAGTCATACATGCATCTTATGCCCAAACCACATCAACAGCCATACTGACCGTGCAGGCGTCGGTGAGTGGAGCAGCCATTTGTTATTATTTGTTATTGGGCCGGTGCCGTCTAGACGCGTCGCCCGGTCCCGCACACCCGTCTGACAATGCAGGCGTCTGGCCATGCAGGCGTCGGTGGGTGGTGGGTGGGGAAGCAGCCATTTGTTATTGGGCCGTCACCCGGTCCCCGCACACACACCCGTCTGGCTGTGCAGGCGTCTGGCCGTGCAGCTGCAGCTAAAAAGTGTCTAGCTATTTGCACCTTTCGGCGGCTTTTTCGGTAGCTAGTCACCGTTTCGTACGAAGGTCAAGGACGAATGCATGGTGTACTCGAAAACTGTTTTACAGAATAAAGTGTTTATGTGAGTTTGAACTCGGTTAAGCTTGTCTTCCATGGATTAATATGTTGTAGGTAAAACCTAGAAGGCGAGCGTAGACTTTGACTTTGTTGTGAAGCAATTTTTTGGACCCCCACTGATGATAACTGGGCTAAACTGTTTCTCATAACCTTAGTTATGACTTGTTCTTTTTAAAGGTGAAGTTTTACATATTATGCTATTTTGTATATTTAATATCAAAGTTTTGGTACTGAAAAAGTAAATCTAGTAGTCTAGTAGTACATTTGATTTGTAGTCAAGTGACCTGCCCCTGACCGAATCTGTCATGATTTAGGTTCCTATTACCCTAGGTTGCTTTATTTGTGATCTGTAAAGTTTTGTTCGAGAGAAATTGCCATCTAAACATAGGCTAAGGCAATGAAATCAATTTCCATCCCCTGGTACATTGACTGACCGAAAATGTTTGTTTTCAAAGTTTAAAAGTGCAGTGTTTTATGGGGAGGGATCATTGCATGGTGTAGTTGGAGTGCCATGGTCAGATAGATGTGGCCGGCAATAGTTATGTTCCTGCCTTCCTGCTCCCTGATTTGGACTTTGATTTCACGACTCAGCTCATGTAATGAGCGTGAGTAATTATGCTCAAGATCTCTAGAATTTGAAACTGGACGACTGGTTGACTGGGTTGTGTTACGGTTACCCAGTGTGAAGCAAAGTACTGTGAATATTTTTTTAAGTAAGGGTGGTCCGCCCTCATTCAACGCAGCAAAACCAGCAAGAAGTAGTCTACGATAGACAGAGATCCCAAATGACACGCAGCTGTGATAGAAGCTTTTAGTTTTGAAGTAGATGTGCTAAAGAAAGGGAGCACAACTTGTTTTGATTTGATAATTGGACTACTGTAAGAACTTACTACTTTTTAAATATAATGAAGAATGCTAATGGATAGATTTTCGAAGATCTTGATAACTTATCTCTAGATGTAGGCTAATCTTAACTGAAGGGTTTGTTATAAACCAAAAAAAAAAGCAATTTTTGTGCCAAATTGTTTAAAGCTTGGATCCAGCTTTGTATATTACCTTCTAGCTAATCTATATTAGAAGTTAGTTATTTGACGGATCCTACACGGACGCATAATGAACTTTCAAACAACCCGTTTGAATGAACACAGATGTTGCTTTGATTCGATAATTAGAGTAAGGTTACTTTTTAAAGTAAGCTTATATTAAAGAATGCCAATGGATAGATGTTCGAAGATCTTAATAGATCTAACTTATCTCTAGATGTAAACTAAGCTTAATTAAAAAATTTGTTAAAAATCCGCCAAACAACAGCAATTTTTGCCTCAATTTTTTTTAAAGCTTTGATCCAACTTAAAGTTGCATGTGGAATTGTTTCGCTGTTTTTGAATGCCAAATTTGCGTATAAGAACACAAACCTTAGGCCTTAAGGTTCATAACAGACAATAAACACCTACCATATCGCTCACCAATTATCTGCCAATGAGGAAAAAATTTCAAATTCATGAATTGTCCGCCACAAAAATGAAAACTTGTGCTGATTTGAAACGTCATAAACGTGTGTAAGCAAGTCGTTTACCGGTGCCACCGACAGGGGGCCCAAGCGCTAAATTATATGAGACAATAGAAGCGTCCGGAGCGCCACTTTTTCTTTGGCGGTGGCCGTTGACACTGCTTGTGGTCAAAGGTAACATTTCCTGTTTATGTTTATTTTGGTACAGCCGTTGCAACGGCCAGCTCCACATGTAACTTTAAGCTTAGTAAGTCTTACATTAATTTCCAGCTAGATCTGCATTAGAAGTCTATTTTAATGAAAGGCTAAAAGACGGTTGTCCCAATCAAATGGTTCCCTTAGCTTGTCCAGGAACCAGTACAAATTTCTTGACGGATCCTGCACGGATGCCTGATGAACTGTCAAATAACCCAGTTAATTTAATGTGACACAAATAAGTGGTGAAAGTCATATGATTATAGCCTAAATGTGACGTTAGATCTAGCACCTTTTGGATCACCAACCTTGATCTATATTGACAAAAGCTGAACTAGATTGTAGACCTAACGGATCTAGATCTGGATCTAGGCCTAAGCTTAGATCTAGAACATGTAACGCGTTAACGAAGCAATTTTTGCCTCAAATTGTTTAAAGCTTAGATCCAACTTAAACTAGATCTAGGGAACTTACATTAACTTAACTTCCAGCTAGATCTATATTAGTCAATTAGAAGTCTATGTTACTGAAAGGCTCAGTAAACATTAGCTAAAAGAGTCAAATGGTCCCCTGGTCAGGGTCAAAACTGTTCTATGGATCCTACACTGGCGCCTGATGAACTGTCAAATAGATCTAACTCCTAGGCTAGATCTAAATATTACACAAATAAGTTACCTTAGCACTTTAATGTATCACCAACCTTGATTTAAATTGACAAAGGCTAGACTTGAAAATGTTGTAACATCAACGAAGCCTGGTAAACTGCTGACAAATCTGAAACTGTCGTCTGCGCGTTCGACTTGTGCTGCCACCAAGCGAATGCATCGCGCGCGCGTGTTGAGCGCCCTCTGTCAGGAGAGAGGAGGAAACATGCATGTTGTCGCTATGATCAGCGTTTCATCAGTTGGAATTATGTTTTTGTATTTAAATTATCTACCAATGATGTACATTCGTTTGTTAATGTGGGGGTTTGAGCTGCATATAAGTTTTTGACAAAAAAAACAAACATGAAATTTCCCAGAATGCATTTAAACGCATGCGCATGTCACACCACTGGGGGTCGACTTCCCGTTGATTTTTTTTCGCGCTTTACAGTATGGGATTGAGATACAGATTTTGTCAGTTTTTTACGTGTGTGTTATCTAAAGAGCTCGCTACGCTCGCTATTACTGAGCGTCGGGTTTACTCCCATGTGAGGCAGTTGTTGCTTTGCGTAAAACGTCGGGAAACAGGCGCCTGATATCGAGGCCCGGCGGTGTATAGACTATAGTAGCTAAGTAGCCTACATATTATAGCGTATACACAGGCCGTAGGACTTCCATCCCGTGAACCGAGCGCCCGTGGTAGCCTATACTATTGTCGGCGCGTTTAATATCTGCCGCCTCGCTTTTGTAAATATTGTTGACCGTGTACCATTTGCAGCCACGATTTATGTATTTATTTATTTACTCCATTACACGGGACCCGTGTGATTTTAACTTACTTGAAAGTGTATCTTCTTTACACGTCTTTAATAACAGCACAACACGATAGTCTCTAGCATAAAGTATAGCAGACGAAGATGTATTGACAGCCGCATTTTTATGACGTTGTAAGGTGAAGGTTATATTACTGCGTTTTCATTGGTTAAAAGAAGTAAGCCCACGGAAGAGTCTAATATCAGGGCATTAGAAAAGGGGACAGAGCATTATGTGCCCATGCAAAGTTTCTATACTAACAGTAATGTTAGCGTCTCAAAGCAAAAGCAATGCAAAAGGAATGAGTTCGTAGCTTCAATGTTCATATATATGAGTGGAACCATAAACGCATGTAAGCTTAATTCAAGTTACGGCTTGACATTGACACAACCTAACCCCCCTGCCCAAAATACCAGCAATACTATCGCCCACATACATGACAGATGACAAGGTAAACAGAGCGACGGCCATAGCTAAACTTGTCCGCTTTGTTTGTGTGAAAGTCATAATGTTGGTATCATGTGAATTCTTTTGACAACAGGACTGTGAGTGCGCCAAATTCTGTTTGGTCTTTGGTTCAAGTTGACAAATATATACTGATTTTAGGCTTGACAATGAAACATTTCTGTCAAATTAGAAAATGAGGCGGCAAATAGTTTCCGTGCCGACTATAGACAGGCCTGCCCAGAAGGGCCATATGCGTTGCCGTTACTGGCGTTAGAATGGGTGGGGTGGCGGTCTATGGCCAGTATAAGGGGTGGGGGGGATTGGAGGGCGCAGGCCTATGGACCAACTTTACAACCCCCCACCAAAATTGAAAATTTGTCTAAGAAAAATTTCTGTGTGAAAAAAGGTCTAAAATGACCTAAAAATAAAAAGAGACTGCCTAAAAGTTGACTACTTACAGATTTGCGAGAGTCTGTTAATAAACAAAATAAAGCAATTTAGCAAGTGAGATTCTGTTGTTGTCAGTCACCAATGAGAAAAGTGGCGCTTTGAATGCCGGGATAGGCAGACTGTATCACATGGATATATATATGTATAAGTGAGTGTAGTAGCCAGTTGACACAGGTGGTCATGCTACAGTTTTTTGCGTTTTGCCGTATTTTATTGGTTTCCGAAAAAGCAGTTGCAGGGCCATTTTCCTCTATTTTCTTTTAGCAATATGTGTAGTCCTTGAAAGGACTGTCTTGTTGGTCTTGGTCTTTTTGTAAAGTTTTTGCGTTCCAGGTAGATTTCTTTGGATTAATAGCCCTAAAAAGGACTGTTTTCGCCATCTGGCGATTGATTATGATAGAAGTGGCACCATCTAGCGAGTTATTAAAATTCCTTTGTTCATATAATCAAAGTTCCAAACATTGTCTTTCGTGCAAGTCGCGGTGGCGCATTGGTTAAGCATGCGGGCTGGCGTGTGTAAGTTAGCCGGTTCGAGACCAAGCAGTGACTTAAACTTGTACAAGTATGTTGGTTTGTTCCCTCATTGTAAAGATACGTGAGTAACATTCCATTAACCACGAAAAGGCTGGTAAAGCACACAAAAAGGCTGGTAAAGCCGAAAAGGCTGGTAAAGCAGTGGTTTCAGACAGTTGGCTAATACATGGAAACGGTGGTAAAGACAGTAGGCTGAAACATAGAAAACAGCCCAAAAAGGTGGTAATGGGCGGTAATAAGACAGTAAGCTGAAACATAGGAAACTGCCAGAAATGTTGGGGGGGTAGTAAAGTCAGTTTGACCGCTAGATGATTTGACTGCAGAAATGTGGATGGGAAGGGGGTGTAGGCCTCATATGTGGCTGGGTAAAGGGTTCCTGTCTTGTTACTCATAGGCAGGCAGCTTACCAGGCAAATGCTGCCTGGCTCTAACAGCACCCTGTGATAAGTTAGAGATAGGCCTGGTAAGCAGGCAGCCAGCTGACCTTGGGTACCTAACCGTGTCTTCCCACAGTTGGAACTCACCCCAGCAGCCTAGCCCTGAGGGACCCAGGAGTCACAAGCTCCTCCTTAGGGTCCTGAAGCAGCGCATTGTCGCTGCCACCAAAATCAAACAGGTTGTTAAAAATAAATAAATTTAAATTACTTTCTGGGAGTACCAAGCGTCTATCTTTACATTTCCTTATTCTATGCAATATAATCTATTACTTAACTTTTAATTGACATCTTTTTACTCATATTATAAAAGTATCTGAGGCGATTTAGTAGTGATAAATGAATATGGCGGTTCGCTTATACATGAATGTACTTAAAGTGGCGCCATCTGGTGGTGAATATTAGCGCTATATTGCACATACACGCCGGGGTGCTCATTCCCTTTGAATGCTCATTCCATACGGCATGGCGGGCAAACATAAATACGCTTGGAAATAACTGATTGTTTGATAATATATATCTCTGAAATGTCTTCAGAAGTTGGACTACTTCCACAAGTAGCATCTTGATAGCTCCTTTTCATTATATGTATATTTTGTACACTTTCATCATTTTCATAGATTTGTTCCGCAGCATCATGGAACATTATGAGAAAGGAGAGCTTGTGGAGCCAGATGTGCCTAATCCACTAGTGACAGATCCAGATGCATTACATATGAAAGTCAATTATGGAAGCAAAATAAAGAATCTGATGGGCTATGCCCTAAAAAAATTTAAGGTAGGCTTTGCTATGATTGCAATGTCTCAATGGAATTTTTTTCTGTAAAACAATGTTGTCTCAGTAAGGAATACTTTACCTTTGATTTGAGATCACCAAAACGTTTATGTACCATTATGAACCGGAACGAAAGATACCATAAACTGCCTATTTGAAGTTGTTAGTGGTCGCGACTGCCTGTATATATAATTAATTGGTTTGGTTGGCTGGATGGGATTAAGCAGAGATACAGGGGTGGGGGGGGATGGGGCGGGTGGATCGAGAGGCCAAAGTCTGGGTGCGGCTTATAATATGTAGTTTTCCGGAAATGGTTCTGGGTGCCTGCCAACCCAGGTTTTGAGGCCAAAGTTGTGGTGCGGCTTCTAATATGTATGCAGTTTCAAATAGGCAGTTTACGGTAATGTGCAGTGTGTAACAAGTATCTCAATTATACCTCCATTAAACTCTTGTTTAATATTTATATTGTGTTATGATCCATAACTTCTTGAGAATGTAGAGTAAGCTAAAATAATAGTTTATAAATTGATGTGCTCTTGGAAAATCATGGTCTGTGCACTTTTCAGGACCCTAAGGTAAAACAGATAGCATGGACAGCCTCTGGTCAGGCAACTGTGAAAGCCATATCATGTGCTGAGATTATGAAGAAAAAGATCAAGGTAAAACTAATGCTTCTATTGTGTATTGCATGTATTTCATCAAACTCAGTAAAATGTAGCACTAATGTGACAAACCATAAAGCATATGTTTAATGTTGGGGTCTATTAGATTTAAACTGTTGTCAGTATGCTACAAGGTACATGAATTATGTTCCCAAATTGGTCTCCTATTTTACCGGTATGCCCATTACCAACTGCTACTGGTGCTAGATATGTATCATACATATCAAGTGGTGGATCTCTCCCTAATGGGGGATGCTCACTTCCTTCCCAAGGCTGCGCTTTGCTAGCTGAGCAAGTCACTGTTGCATTCTCAGTTTGTTTGCATTGGTAATTCCTTCACCAGATAGCACTACTGTTCTTTCTGTTTTCTTTTGGCATTCGGTACCGAAGTGAAAGTCTTTTATCTTCCTCTATTTACGTACATACACTGATACCTATATGCATATTGATCAATTGTTTGTGTGTCAAAGAACTATACATTTTCGTGCAATCCATTGTTAAGGTTCTATCAATCTACTCTGCAGGGTATGCATCAGATAACGCACATCTGGTTCAAACGGTATGTAAAGTTTGTGACATTTGCTTTGCAATATTGATAATGTCTAACTTGAATGCCGTAAATTTTATTTTGTACATTTCTGTTGGAAGTTCCCTGGCCTGAACATTAAGAACAATGTAATCTCTGAAGGTGAATGATCGGTTTCGTAAAAATTTCATCCTCCTATTTTTCAGTCTTGTCTTATTTTAACGAGTAATTTATCATGCTAATTTTTAAAGATTAGAAGAATATTGGGAACCGAAGATGGAAGGACTCGAAAGGTTAGTTATGGACGAGATTATTAACAAATGACAATCGATACATAAGATTAGTCGTGGGCTAAGATCATATTCTTTAAGTTGAGATAGATAATGATGAATGCGTCAATGATGAGTTGTTACAGTAATGGTAAGTTGAGAGCAATGTTAATAAGTAGTTAAGGTGACTAAGGCTGACTTAGATCTATGCGGTTATTTCACAAAAATAGGTCCTTGAATATCAATCGTTTTTGGTCAGGACAATTATTGTATCAAAGCTGTTACAAAAGAAAACCACTATAACATTTTGTATATGACTTGTCCGCATTACGGTTTACTGCTTAACCACATTGCTAATATTTGTATGTAGCGATAATAGAATCTCCGGCTTTATTATGATCATTTCTTGTTGTGTTCTGTTCGTAGGTTGAAGGTAAACCGAGACATCCCTGCTGTTACCATCCTACTCTCCAAGGACCCGCTGGACACAGCGCACCCCGGGTAAGACAGTAAGAGGTCGGTCGGTAGGCCAGACGTGTAGCAGATAATGATGTTAAATGAACTGCCCCTTGCCATCGATCCGTCATTTAGCAATGCGTCTTAATATCTGAGGAAGTTATGCGGCACTGGTTAGCCTTTGTGTGCATAAAAATGACGAACACATCAAATGTTTCATTCATTTCTAGGCAACATTTTTGTTTGGCGCCTCTGAACTCCCTGTCTGGCTTCTGTAATAATAATAATAATAATAATAATAATAATAATGTTTATTTCAAACTGTAGGCACCAGGCCCATGGTACAAAAATAGAAACATTTAATTTGCGACAAAGCAAAACATTTTTACAATAGAAAACCCAAAAGCCATTAAGTGAAATCTCTCAAGGTACATATGCTTCTTCATATAGTTGAATTGCACATTTAACAAATAGGGCTAGGTTATGAAGTTTTCCTTTATCATTTGAAGACATTAAATTACAAAAATCTATATTTACAAATTTTGATAGGGCCTGGCGAAGTCTAAAATTAGAGAGTAATATTAAATAATCTTCACACATGAGAGACCTTTTTTTTATATTCTTTATAAATTCCAAGTCTACCTGTATTACTAACATTACTACACCATTCCTGCCCTGCAAAGTCAATAACTCTTTGGATAAATAAAGAGATAAATAACTCTGGGCTACCCAATTGTTGAGCCAACCAGACATCACCAAAGCCATACATCAAAAGTAATTGTTTTATTTTAGATGCCCATGTAGTCCTCCCCGCTTCTGTTTGATTGTAGAGCATATTGTAAGCGTTCTTCGTTAATCTATCATCAGGCATTGTCAGAAGTTTAACCCAGTACTTGATACAACTGATGGTATATCTTATTCTTAGAGGAAGTCTCCCACATTCTCCATAAACAGCAGCATTAACCGTACCCCATGGTACACCTAGAACATATTTACAGTATTTAGTATGAACACTTTCAATACAATCTCTAACATCATATCCCCAGATTTCTGCTCCATAAGTTAATATTGGCGTAATCATCTTATCAAAAAGTTTAAAACACTGCTTAACATCTAAACCTCCACAACTCTTAATAATCTGTTTTATAAGCCTTATCGCTTTACCTGATTTTGCGGCGAGGGTCTATTGGGCTTCGAGGAGCATAAAATCTCCAGATATTTGTGATATGGCACTACTTGTAGAAGTTTTCCTTTAAAGTACCACTTTTCATTGTCTCTGAGGCGTCCACCATTCCTAAATACCATAATCTTGCTCTTTTCGATATTAAGTTGTAGTCCCCATTTGCTACTGGCTGGCTTCTGTAGACTGGCAACAATAGGGCAGCCGTACGTACCACAGCTAACTCCTGTAACTAAACGATGTTTTTCTAATATTTATGTTTCAGTTACCAGCATCCCGAACAGAGTGACACATTTTGGTCTACAGATAAACAGAAGCAACGCCACGACAATGATTTCAGTAAGGAGGCGACTGCTGGTGGTGTTTCTTCAAAGAACGACCCGAATGCCACGCGAAAACGGAAGCGGAAACCGGCAGCGCGCCCTGGTGACGTGAACGTGGCGGCGGAACAGCAGTCGAGACAAGGGGAAGATGGCGGCGGAGGGGGGGAACACAGGAAGGGAAGCGACGGGCGCAGACCTAATCAAGGCAGTGTCAAAACGGGTCGTGATCAAGACAGAGATGAAGGCAGAAATGTTGACAAGCAGTGGCGTGAACGCCGTGATGTCGCCGCGCGGGGTCAAGGTCAAAGACACGTAGCTGGGCGTGGGCGGGATGCCGGTGCCGGGGACACAAGGGGCGGCCGTGGGGGGGCATCCAAGCCCCGAGGTGGAGCGAACGGGCGGGGGAGGGGCCAGGGGCAAGCACGCCGCAACAACGAACAGCAAGATATGCGGCAACAATCCAAGTCGAGAGAGAATGAACTGTCGCAAAGCAACAAACTTGCTGATAGCGAAGGGAAATTACCTGTCGCGGGATCTTAGCATTCACCATGAATGGACCACGGCATCGCCTCAACGTAACTGTTATCATTTACAAAGCCAACATGGTCTGTATATTTATGACCGATCGCAATTGTCTCATGCTACTGTTTTTTCTCGATCATAAACGAACTATTTGATTAGGTCACTTTTACCGTCGAGATCTGTCTATAGTGCTGTCAGCATGTGTTTTGCAAGAATGATAGTCTAACGGAATGCAGCCATTTGATGAATTGGACATAGTTGTGTCTGTATTGTTATAATTAATGTCCTGTTATGTCTTGTTATAATTAATGTCCTGTTATGTCTTGTTATAATTAATGTCCTGTTATATATTTTTATTATCAGTGTAAATAATAATTATTATCCTACCACCTTGTTACGGCTTTTCACATCGAGCATTACATCAATACCTATGTTCGATTTTGCCCCGGGGGGTCATTTCATTAGGATCTCGTATTTTTGTCCGAAAAAAGGGAAGTAAAATATATTAAAAACATTAATTTTATTTTTAATAATATGGGCAAAAAATGACTTAAAGTTGCATATCGAGCTCTCTCCCGCCAAAACTAAGACCAGGCGAAATTTATATCAAAAATTGCAGAAAACTCCAGAAACCTGATAAACATCGCCGTTTTGGCTGTGACGTGGCAAACGTGTCTATCCCGGGACACCACAGAACTCTGCTACTAATACCAAAGCATCGCGAAGCACACAAACTGGTGATGTTTACCACTAAAATGAAAACTTATAACACTTATTCCTGTTGCTCGTAAAGTTACGATCAGTTGTTACATTAGAAATACGATCAGTTGTTACATTAGCAATACGATCAGTTGTTACATTAGCAATATGATCAGTTACATTAGCAATACGATCAGTTGTTACATTAGCAATACGATCAGTTGTTACATTAGCAATACGATCAGTTGTTACATTAGCAATATGATCAGTTACATTAGCAATACGATCAGTTGTTACATTAGCAATACGATCAGTTGTTACATTAGCAATACGATCAGTTGTTACATTAGCAATACGATCAGTTGTTACATTAGCAACACAATCAGTTGTTACATTAGCAACACAATCAGTTGTTACATTAGCAATACGATCAGTTGTTACATTAGCAATACGATCAGTTGTTATATTAGCAACACAATCAGTTGTTGCATTAGCAATACGATCAGACGTTACAAATATTAGCAACACGATCAGTTGTTACATTAGCAATACGATCAGTTGTTACATTAGCAATACGATCAGTTGTTACATTAGCAATACGATCAGTTGTTACATTAGCAATACGATCAGTTGTTACATTAGCAATACGACCAGTTGTTACATTAGCAATACGATCAGTTGTTACATTAGCAATACGATCAGTTGCTACATTAGCAATACGATCAGTTGTTACATTAGCAACACAATCAGTTGTTACATTAGCAATACGATCAGTTGTTACATTAGCAACACGATCAGTTGTTACATTAGCAATACGATCAGTTGTTACATTAGCAATACGATCAGTTGTTACATTAGCAACACAATCAGTTGTTACATTAGCAACACAATCAGTTGTTACATTAGCAATACGATCAGTTGTTACATTAGCAATACGATCAGTTGCTACATTAGCAATACGATCAGTTGTTACATTAGCAATACGATCAGTGGCTACATTAGCAATACGATCAGTTGTTACATTAGCAACACAATCAGTTGTTACATTAGCAATACGATCAGTTGTTACATTAGCAACACAATCAGTTGTTACATTAGCAATACGATCAGTTGTTACATTAGCAATACAATCAGTTGTTACATTAGCAATACGATCAGTTGTTACATTAGCAACACAATCAGTTGTTACATTAGCAATACGATCAGTTGTTACATTAGCAATACGATCAGTTGTTACATTAGCAATACGATCAGTTGTTACATTAGCAATACGATCAGTTACATTAGCAATACGATCAGTTGTTACATTAGCAATACGATCAGTTGTTACATTAGCAATACGATCAGTTGTTACATTAGCAATATGATCAGTTGTTACATTAGCAATACGATCAGTTGTTACATTAGCAATACGATCAGTTGCTACATTAGCAATACGATCAGTTGTTACATTAGCAATACGATCAGTTGTTACATTAGCAATACAATCAGTTGTTACATTAGCAATACGATCAGTTGTTACATTAGCAACACAATCAGTTGTTACATTAGCAATACGATCAGTTGTTACATTAGCAATACGATCAGTTGTTACATTAGCAATACAATCAGTTGTTACATTAGCAATACGATCAGTTGTTACATTAGCAACACAATCAGTTGTTACATTAGCAACACAATCAGTTGTTACATTAGCAACACAATCAGTTGTTACATTAGCAACACAATCAGTTGTTACATTAGCAATACGATCAGTTGTTACATTAGCAATACGATCAGTTGCTACATTAGCAATACGATCAGTTGTTACATTAGCAATACGATCAGTTGTTACATTAGCAATACGATCAGTTGTTACATTAGCAACACAATCAGTTGTTACATTAGCAATACGATCAGTTGTTACATTAGCAACACAATCAGTTGTTACATTAGCAATACGATCAGTTGTTACATTAGCAATACAATCAGTTGTTACATTAGCAATACGATCAGTTGTTACATTAGCAACACAATCAGTTGTTACATTAGCAATACGATCAGTTGTTACATTAGCAATACGATCAGTTGTTACATTAGCAATACGATCAGTTGTTACATTAGCAATACGATCAGTTGTTACATTAGCAATACGATCAGTTACATTAGCAATACGATCAGTTGTTACATTAGCAATACGATCAGTTGTTACATTAGCAATACGATCAGTTGTTACATTAGCAATATGATCAGTTGTTACATTAGCAATATGATCAGTTACATTAGCAATACGATCAGTTGTTACATTAGCAATACGATCAGTTGTTACATTAGCAATACGATCAGTTGTTACATTAGCAATACGATCAGTTGTTACATTAGCAATACGATCAGTTGTTACATTAGCAATACGATCAGTTGTTACATTAGCAATATGATCAGTTGTTACATTAGCAACATGATCAGTTACATTAGCAATACGATCAGTTGTTACATTAGCAATATGATCAGTTGTTACATTAGCAATATGATCAGTTACATTAGCAATACGATCAGTTGTTACATTAGTAATATTATCAGTTGTTACATTAGCAATATGATCAGTTACATTAGCAATACGATCAGTTGTTACATTAGCAATATGATCAGTTGTTACATTAGCAATATGATCAGTTACATTAGCAATACGATCAGATGTTACATTAGTAATATTATCAGTTGTTACTTTAACAAGTAAAATATAGTGTTACGAGCTCTCAGCGAAACGATTCCCATGGCCGCCCGAATGGTCTGCTCATAAGTTTGTTCGGCTTCGCAGACCAACCACGGTGCCGGAGTTCGGGGGATGACGCTCCACGGTCCGAATGTGCGGTTGGATCGATCAGAAGAATAGTGGTGGCCCCCAATTATCGCTCGTCGATATCGTCATCCGCGAACAATATATGTCCGCCTCGACTTGGTAGTGACCGGAGTCAAGGAATATTCCATTGCACTCCGAGAACTTGGGGGTCGGTCTGGTGACTAGAGGTGACTAACACGGGTCGTTTGAAATATTTGCAATCTCACTTCGCACTTCACTGGTTCGTGGGTCGTTAATCGTAAATAACACAATCATAATGTAACTTACTGGCATGTAATATTATCTGTTGTTCCAGGATTTAGAAAAGGAGGGAGGTCCAATCTGGATGGGGTGAGCCGTTACCCTGTAACAAATGTGCGCAAATCCGACAAGGCTTGGAGGGTATGCGCCTAGAAATGTACAATAGAGTTCAATGTGGATTGGTTGGTTGTTTGTATATTTATGACACTTTAACCACTGTTGGTCATATCGCGTCCATGGGAGAAGGAAGAGCAGAGTGGACCCATGCCCCCGGGAGTAACCCGCTACTATTTGCGAAGAAGGCCATGGGATAATTTAGCCTGCGAACACACAGACATGGCCACAGCGGGACGCGAACCACCGAACAACGTGCCGTTAGGCTCTCAGGTGACCAGAACACTCACGCGAGCGCTCTAACCCACTGAGCTATTGAGGCAGCCCCGAGTAGAATGAGGGACATGAATTAATGAGGAAACGTTAAGCGGGGTCAGGAATCCATGTCCATCCAACCCGCTCTCTACCCCCCACTTGAACAGCAGGATCCGTCAGTGGGAATATCCGTGTCCATCCCCGTCAGAGAATGTCCCATGACCCATGTCATATTTCGTCTTGTCGCATAACCACTACAACTGTCTGTGTCAATAATACATGTACATTACAGGGTGGTTCTGGTGAGCTTGTAAAAACCACGTTGAATACATTACAAAGCAGTGACTAAGCTGGGTAGGAGTACGTTTCGAGACAGTTGCAACTCATTCAACATTCGGAGGTCTACCTTGCATCGCATGCAGAGGGCTTTTCTGTATCTTGCTAATATTTTTTAGTTCGCTTAACTTCTTTCGTCCGAATCACGACCAATAGCGATATCCGGAGAGATGACATCGGAATAAGGTAATTATTGACTTATTGCTTTTGTCTTTTCATCGACTTCCATGCTAGTTATAGGCTGGATCTACCTAAACGTGATGTGAGCAACTGGCGCCCTCTGCTGGGAGAGTGCTACATTGTTTCATTTGAAGGCTGCACGTTTTAGGTGGTCCGGTTTCTCCGAATCGTCTTCGCGCACCCTTTTTTGGACCCTCCGGACTCTCCAATCTGTACATCCTCCCGACGTTATAATAGTTCGAAGATATTTATAAGGAAGATGGTGCAGGACACCTCGCGCAGGCGGCATAATATGAATACATCATCAACGCTTTCCAGGCTTGAATGGCAAAGATGTTACAGCGGCGATCGCGACCGCCATTTTCACTCTCCGAGCTTATCTGAAGTCGCTTTTTTGGTCCCGTTGTCCGCCGTGGTCCAAAACCTCCATTGGAGAGAGCAAAACAGTACAACCGACCTCGATTTTCATAAAATCGATGGGAAACCGAAGCCAGTTTTACACCACTTTCAACGGTTGAAAGCATGGTTTCATTTTATTACAGCTTAATATTTATATGGGGCAAGTTAGTTTAGGCATTGGCCACAACTTTTGTCCAGAAGTGACTTATTATTCCTGTGGGTAATACAATCCTTTCTTGTTACACTGCTAACGCTCTACATGTCTACAGTTCTATGTATGTCCTATTGCCCCCCCCCCCCGCCCTCCCCACCCCCCCCCCCCTCCCTGGGATTTATTTTGTTTATGAAAAGATGTATTCAATTAATGACAGATATAATTAATAAAAATACGGTCATTATGATGTATGTAAATCGGGCGAACAGCTATGCGGAACCAAAACGGTAAACTCTGGTGGGTAGTTTCACGGTTTCGAGCAAGCCAGTTTCAGTTTTTCTCGTGCCGGAACAATCAGTTTGCCAAACCGTTAATTTTGATTCATGTAAATTAAATATGCTCTCACTTCCGGGGAGGGGGTGGGGTTAAGAGATACTGGTGAGTCTGAGCGAAGGACTTCCCCCGCCCGGGGAATTCCTCCATATAATTTAGACGTAGCCTACGTCTCATCTCTCAGCAACCCCAAAAATGCAGTAAGACGGAAACAAACCTGACCTTAGTGGCGCACTTTAGAAATTCTAAAAAAACTATCGTGTGGGTTGCCAAGTGGTTTCATGTAATGCTTAGTGAATGGGGGAATTCAAGTATCACATACGGTAAATGAACGAAATCTGGACTACGGAGAACGTACTCTCTTCCTCGTTGTGTGGTGGCACGATGATGTAACCGCCGGGTTTTGACAAGCCAAAAAAACTGGCACAGGGCACTCGTAACGTCACTCACATATGTAAATTTAACCCGTTGTCCCCGTGACCGCCTATCGGTGGGCGGAAAGCCGTTGTCACAACCATGTGACCGTCTCATGTAGGTCGTCTCGTGACCGGTGCCGCACATACATATACAGAAACAACACCACCGCTCGGTTTCAGTAATTGTCAATACGATTGATTGAATTAAGGACACTTACGCCTAATAAGACGACTTGAGGTAAGTCTTATTTTGTCTGTGTTTTCAGCCTTACATTGCAACGCTTTGTCACGGTACATATATATACAACGTCAGAAAAGGGTTTGGACTTGGAAAAGGATGACATAATATTCCACCATTTAGCCGGAGTTTACGTTACTTAAAGATATAATTCTACTCCATTTCAGTTCCTAAAGTGGGCTTAGCGAAGCCCCGATATTTGACCGTCCAAATAACAGAAGTGGGGCTATAGTTAGTAGGTGGTGGTTAATATCGGTAAGACATAAAAGAGTTTTGTTTGTTTCTCGTAAAAGTTCGGTGATTGTTTTTTGTTTTGTTTTTGTAAGGAAGAAAGGAGGAAAGGGGGATTGAAGTGTCTCGCCCTATTGGAGCTCAACCCTATCTTAAGATCGGTGAAGAAATATTGAGTTTCCTGCTTATATGAGGCGATTTTGACGAGGAAACAAAATATTGGGAAAGACTTTTGTAAAATGACTGCCAGGGATGGGTAATATCGTATAGGTATTAGGCCTGTACTAGTTTTGTTGTTTCTTTTTTTTGTTTTTCTTTGTTAAAAGTTGGGGAATTGTTTTTTGAAGGAAAGGAGAATTGGGACAGGGGTTAGAAATTTCTCACCCGATTGAAACCCATTCACCCCCATCCTAAAATCAGTTAAGACATTGATTTTTTTTGTTTCCCGCCTATATGAGACGATCTACACAAATATAAAAAATATAAAAAGATATATAGACGATATAGCAGAATCACTGCCAACGCCCCCCCCCCCCCCTCCCCTCCCCCAGACGCTATTGCAAAATCACTGCCAACGCCCCCAACGCTCCCAACGCCCCCCCCCCCTCGCCCCCCTCTCCGTATCTAGAATTGCTTAATTTAAAATACAATATCGCTGTGTCACAGACCCTGTGATTACTAAAAAACCTTACCGCTAGCGGGTCCAGGCGCCTAAGGAGATCGTATTGCATCGTAAAGAGATAACTTGAACCTATTCATTCAGTGTCATAAAATGTCAGGTTCCCATTATGGCTGACGACAGGAATGTCGGAAAGATTTAAAAAATACTTGATTGTCACTTGAATCAAGCGTTTGGTCGCATAAGTTATGAATTGACGCCGCAAGGGGGCGACAGTGTCATTTTGCAGTCTGCCAGGCATAGTCCGCTGGGCTGTACTATTCCACCCAACCCACGCTGGCAATTAACATATATTTGAGATGACAGGAAATTGACATTTTTGCAGCATTTTAGGGAACATTCCCCAAACTTTGTGACCACTTGATGTGATGATTGCTACCCGGGGCCTTAACGGGAATCATACAGTCCGCATATAGACCACATGGGCTTTACCCGGTTTTAAGTGTGACAAACATCTAGTTCTAGTTGTCTCCATTGACAACATTTGTTGTTTTGGCTTGAGTATGTTGAATAATGTGATTGCGCTAAATACAGCAAGGCCCTGAGACAGAAGCGTGTGTGATACACAGTGTAATCCATATCTTGTAGGCCAACGCGCAGATCCATAAATAAGCTTAGCCTTCATCTATATAGGATCTAGAAATGTAACTCGGAACTTTAAATGCGCATTGCATCAATTCATAGTGGAGAAATGTCTAATTGTTCTCCCTTAGTGGTGCATATATATATATTCTATCTATCGTCATAATTTAAACGTTTGTTCTCTTTTTCCAGCGACACGAAACTCAGCTGCGGATACAGCCCAGATAGCACATGGCTCTGAGCGTACCAAAATAAACAACGAGCCTTCTTCTGCGCATGCGCGTTCAGTCCCAGGGCTCAACAGACGTATAGGCTGGTAGGACCGCAGCAGGCAGTCAGAGGAGGAATAAAATGACCCCGTCGTCATGTCATTCGGGATTTTTGGCTTAAAACTTTGAAGTATGACACACATATTGTGACCATGAACAGTCAGTACTTATCATCGAATATGTCTGCTGTAAATACGAGATTACTGGTGTCAGGATATGTGAAATACCGACTGGACAAGCAGCAAATGCCTTGGGATGGCTGCCCAACGTTACCAGAACCGGGCAAGCTGGAAAACACAATCCGAGCTTTGGGAGACGAATTCGATGATCGGTATAGGGAGGTGTTTGATGAAATGGTCAACCAGCTGCATATTACTCCGAACACTGCCAACCCAACATTCGTTGCCATTGTAAACGAATTGTTTAGTGACGGTGTAAAATGGGGAAGAGTGGTGGCCCTGTTTGCCTTTGGAGGGGCAGCGGCAGTTCAGTGTGTCCAGAGAGAAATGCCAGATCTCGTTGAACTAATCATATTGTGGGTCTCGCATTATGTGGATAATCAGTTAATGTCCTGGATTCAAGAACATGGTGGCTGGGTAAGTTGTTCATAGAATAGTCATGAACCATTATGTCTTGTAACTTGTATTTTTGTCTTTGATGCATTCACCATGACTTGAGAACTAAGCAGAACATTGTGACAAGTATTGATGATTTGGGTTGGGGGGGGGGGTGTTAGTTAGTGAGTGGACTGTATGTGCCTAGTCCACTCACTAACCATTAATATTTATAACCTGGAAAAAATAGGACTTACAGAATATAAATATAAAATGATCAATAAGATCTGTGGACTGGTTTGGTCAGCTGTGGTCAAATGTCTCCACCTGATATTAGCTAGCCACTCTACCTCTTCATCTAAAGTCAAGGGGTAAGCCCCCTAGCCCAGGCTAGTTGGTTTGACCCTCTCCTATATAAATATTGAGTAATTATACTGTATATATATCGCTATGATCATGAGCATAATAATCTGCCATTATCTGGCATTATGTTTTAATTTTATTTAATACTTACATAAGCTCTAGTTATCATGTTATGGAATATAGAGTCTATTACTTTATCCATTATTAGATAAACTGATCTAATTTTATTGTTCTTTAAAAGTATATCATTCTATGATGTAATTTTAAGTAAAATATATATATATATATACCTGTAAGCTTTTTACGAATCCGATATGATATGGAATAAAGCATGCGGCACCATCACCATCCCTAAACACCTTGAAAAATAGGACAGATGCTGGAAACCACATACGTATAAAACCGCTGCGGATGACTTCTCAGCTATGCACACTACCAAATCTGATAAGTTAAGTGAAGAACTTAAGATAAACCAAGAGGCAACAAAGTAGCTTTAACCATGTTCATATCTGAATTGAATGAGAATGAGAATTTGCTTTAACTTTTCTTGTATTTTACTGTTCTATATCCATTTGAAAACTGATCATGCTGGTACGGAAATGCCTTGCTAAAACCATAACTAAAGATCTAGAAGGTCTTTTTATGATAAAGAGAATTAGTCAGATTTAACATTAATTGATATTGATATGATTGATATCTGCCAGTAGATCTTACATATAAATACAAATTTCACTATTAAAAGATTACTATAAACTTGCGTACAAGTCATATATCCTATGACATATCATAGCCATAGGTGGATGTTTTATTGGCTTCATCTAGCTTTTACAATGAGAATGGTAACAATATATCTTCTGATATCTTCCAGTTTATATGCTGATTTTTCTTCCACAATGGTACTGCATTGATGCAGATGCTGGTTCTGAAGAAAAAAAACATCTATCAGCTGCTTTGAAATAAAGTAGCAGAAATGGAGAAACCAGAAAAAGCAATCATTTGTAGGTTTGATAACTGAGCGCTTTTCAGTAGCTCTAGATAACACTGTGTATCTGATCTAGTGTAAATTATATCCCCTGTATATGTATAGTGATATCAAGAATTTCTGTCCTCAAACACTTACATCACTGAAATAGCTAAAAAAAAAAGATATGTGTCAATACACCTGACACAGGGTTTACATATAGCATCTATTGCTTAATATCCAGTTGGTAAAAAACCTATTTGTGAAAAAGACAGTATTGAAGATATTAAAATAACATACAGATTTATCATTTATAGCAAGAGAGCATTTACTAGAGATCATGCATATAGGATGTTTAATTTCTTCCTAATCCTTTTTAAAGCGCTGCTGGTATACATGTCTTGCTTGATATGTAATTTGTCAATTCAATCTTCATCCAACTGTCATGTCAGCTGTAAATATTGATGCATTGAATAACTCAGATAAAGGGTGTAGGAAATTACTGTCTATCATATTCATGATATAGAATGTTCACATTTTTTTGCAGTGGTTGTCAGAAGACTAGATATAACATTCAATCCTGTTGCAAAGCTGTTATGCATTAACTAATCTTTGAAAACTTGTACACTGCAAGACTGGGCACTTTATTTCCCTCAGATATTTTATATGCATTCTATATCAACATAAGGATATTCATGAGTGCCAGATCACATGTATCAGTTGTATATTCATAATGCAGATCATAATGATCACTGCATTTTGGCATTGCATAGATAAGTGTACCAGGCATTCTGGTACTTGCCAACCACAGACTAGTGTACTATGTACTTTATGTACAATGTACATTATTCATGGAATTTGCTGTCATTTAAAGATGTGCATGATGGCTGAAGATCACTATCGCCAGCCAGAGACATGGCCCACCACAAGAAAACTTGTCTCAAAATTGCATCACGTTGGGACACCACTGGCGTAAGCCATGGTCTTTCGCACTCAGATTGATGACACATCTGGATGACAACCATTATTTCGGATCCCGAAAGGAATAACCCAATTTAACAAGTACATGTATATGTGCGCTGGAATTGACTTTGCTTGGGTCTGTACAGCCAGAACTGCATCTGTACTTTGCCGCAACAGGAGAAGGCGCCATAGACGATGGAGAGTCTGGACATAGTTTTGTTATGAGAAAACATCCCCCGTTCTGAGAATCGATAGATATTGACCTACGGGAGACAGAGTGGGGACAGCAGCCAGCCCTGTGGCATGTCGGGACACTGCGCAGGTGTGCACCCTCCCAGCCAGACCGTATAGGTCTGGGTTTTGTGACTCCTCTGTCAACGGCAACCAAGAAGGGGTTTTGGGTGCATCGATTGGCTTTCAAGACCACCTTTATGCACACATAGGCTATACCGTTATATTTAAGGAACCTTTTGAGACGATGATCTTAATGGTAAGCGGTATCCGGATTCGGATGCGGCGAAATCGTAATAACGGATCAAGCTTGGGTGTGTTGATCGAGTTAAAGCTCGGTATGCCAAGGCCTGCTTCATGATTTTGGGTCCGTAGCCCGCATGAAGGCCTTGAAAAGGGGGAGGTGGGGGGGGGGGGGTACCCCGGTCAATCGCCAATCCCCAAGAAATAAGCTGGGAGAGTAATATGGAATCTCTAAGATGAGGCCTGCTCAAGACTGGGCGCGAAAAGAAAAACACCTTAAGGGGGATATCGCGAATGTGGAGGAATTCACAGACTGCTATCTCGGTAATTATATTGAGCGGGTCTTCGCGTTGAACCAGGAATTGTACGTTTATAACGATCCCCACAAATTTGGCAACAGCTAATCGCGAATCTTCAAGAATTCCTGGATGTCAATCGCGGAGATCGGAAAAGATATTCCCTCCCCTCTTCAAAGGACACTTGTCAAGTAACATAGTCTTTGCTATCATATATGGCAATTTCGGGGAAAACATTTCTCAAGTTCAACAATGGAGATGTCAGGGTCCTTCTTGAATAAAATGCAGTTGAGGCGTGACATGGATGCGGTTGACCCTGATACGATGGCCGTGCCGTATTTGGCTTTCGGGGGACTTCCTGCATGACTGGCTTGTACAAACGTGCACCCATTCACCCCCGCCCTCACCCTTACCCCGTGGTGAAGGGGCCTGCAGGCTTTCCATAGTAACGTCCTCCTCCCCCTCGTTTTGCGTGTTTCTCGCCAGTCTCCCCTCGTGCCGTCGCGCCAACTAGTCGTAAATGCCAAATCCGCATCCATCCACGGAACATTGTTTGGTTGCCCCCTTCCCCGTCCTGCCCCGGCCGGCCTTGCCCTATCCTGCCCGGTGGGGATGCGTGCCTCCGCCCCGCTGGCTGTGTGGGTGTGGGTGTGACAGAGGCGATGTCCCAGCAAGGGGTTGTCGTCAGCATGGTGAGATGGCCGCATTGTTTCCGGTTGAAGTATTAATGTCCCCTTCCGGCAGTAAGTGGGCTCCCTGTGATATTGTGGGGAGCGTGCTTCGGTATATTGGGGAAAAAGGTTTTACTATGATTGTTTCCGGGTTTGGACGATTTTCTGTCACTGAGCCTTGTACCCCTCCACCTCTTTGTGGGCCGACGGTTAATGTCAATGACTTTTTCCACATATGAATTATATGAAGGGCTTATATATATATACACTCGGCAACAGTAACAATGTACGGTCCATTAATTTCCTATACGATAGAAACCAGCAAGGAACTATGGCTCCTATTCAGCAATGCACCAGTAGATCAATACACACTCCATATCGGTTTATATTTTGCAAGGCCATGATCTGATAATAACGCATGAAACGTTTCTTGAATGATATCGGGAAGCTATTGCGTATCTTTCCCAGTTGATATGCGCACTTCTTCATTTGCCCCTCGGGGTGAATCACTGAACGGCGGCAAATTTAATGCGATGTGTGACGGCGTATGCCGACGTGCCGCTCGATCACTGGTAACTGTCTAACAGGTTGTCGAAGATTTCTGGTTCATCCAGGGGCCCTGATTATACATTATAACCCGAACGTGGTTTCGCACAATGAACCTTTCTGCAGGGTTGCCACTTCCACTCACGAGTGTGTAACATCTGGCGCCGAGGCTCGCCTGGGTGTGAAAAACAGGTGCCTGGCCAGGAATTCGAAGGATTTCTGGTCTCAGGGAGCCGTTGTAATAGGGTCCATAAGGGGGTTATTATGGCACCCCTGCTGGGCGGCCGGGGTCAGTGCAGCTGCGCATGTTATCTCTGGAGCATGTCGCTGGTCGCCGTGGTAACCGTTACCAGTAGGGAATCGGTGGTTGATTTAACTTGAACAACTAATTTACTTTGCGTGCTCTTTAGCACTTCCATTTCGTAACGGGGTAACGTGGTAACGGTAACATGCAATTTAATTATTTACCTCGCGATGACTGCCATTTTAACACTAACTATTTGTGTTAATTGCCATAATACATTCTAAGATCTATTTTATCCAACCTGAAGCTTACATTATGTATGTGGAACGTGTCAGATGTCCCGCAATGTCATTTCTGGGGTTCGAATCCCCCTGTGCAATTACCAATATTTGTGCTCGATAAAACACGCGTAACTTTCTTGGAAAACAGTGGCTCCTTTCCACCTTGCATGTTGACAATCATTGCAGCAAAACAGTCGTATGTAGAGCAACGCATGACTACCACTAGAATTATTTGTTTAAAAGATAAAATCAACTGGCAGGGTCGTAGTATTTCGCATGGATTTCACAGTAGATTTCGCACTTATTACTATTATAATAATATTTCACAGTCTTTTGCAGTAGTACTAGTACAGTAATATTTCACAATATTTCACAGTATTACTAGAACAGTATTATTTCACAATATGTCTCTTGGATACAATTGCGACTTCGGAGCAGCGCAATGACCACGCTTGTCCCGTCTCTTTTGTAGTGTCCTTAATGCACTTATGTCGCTGTATTTACGGTGGCCAAACAGGCTTGTCCTTCTTTTCCGGTTCTCAATGGCGGGAACAAGCCGAACTGTCTTGTGGGCGGTCCTTCTCGGCGCCAGCGCTCCGGAGTAATGGCTGCCAGACTGGCGGCGGGCGCAGACACTACTGGCTGGCTGCACCGCTCGCTATTTCCGTTTTTTTGCGTCAAAACATAAAAAAGCGGTTCATGGCTCTAGTATTCTTTAAGGGTGAATACGCCATAGCCATCGTATATTGCATGGCAGTACGCCAACAGGGTGTATTGCTGCTAATTGGTGACATGTTGGTCCAGCGATCGGTATGTTGAACCTCTCGGTGGGGATACCCATGGCCGGTTTTAATGGCGCTCTCGGTGACTGATTGATTGGACTCTCGTTGCGGGTCGCGGTCGACTCTAGTGGGTGACGAAAAGGGTCAGTCTGCCCTCCCCCTCCATGGGGACATGCCCCAAACGTCGCGCACGCTGCCAACTCGTCCACCAGGGGCAGCCTCGTAACACGTAGCCCGCGGACGGTCTATGAGGGGTCAGGGTCAGGTCATTGGTTCGAATCAGGTCATTGGTTCGAATATCCACAGTGTGTGTCCATTACCGCTCTGGATGTGTTTTTCTCGTTAGGTAAAACTTTCAGTAACTTACTTAACTCTTATGCCTCCTGCTGGCGCTAGATTTAAGTGTAAATCCATATCTGGTTATCTTTTCTCATAGCTGTACTTAACTCTTGGTAAGTTTCATGATTTTCGTTGGCGCTATATTTCAAAGTATATGTCAGGTCCGGCTATCTTTTCTCATGAGGTGTACGTAATGTTCAGTAACTGAATCTCTGTCTAGCGAATGGACCATTTTTGTTTGTATTTGTAACGGAACGTACGGTTTATTTCGTTGGAGAAAATGTATTGCTTCTGTCACTTTATGTGCATACCCCGGTTGTGGTCTTATGTACAATGGTTGTTGTTTTCAGTAACTGAATCTCTGTCTAGCGAATGAATCATTTTTGTTTGTAACGGAACGTACCGTTTATTCCGTTGGAGAAAATGTATTGCTTCTGCCACTTTATGTGCATACCCCGGTTGTGGTCTTATGTACAATGCTTGTTGTTGATTTCGGCTTCGGTGCTGTAAGTTCTGGCCTTACTCCCAGACGCATCCGGTAAACATTTCAGGAATTTTTCGTGAACAATTGCGCCTTCTTTTTTGTCATCTACGCGTGGTCCTTCTTTTTCTTTTTTCAAGGCGAGAGCAATTTCAAGGTGATTCATCCAGAGCCACAAGGCGTCGTCCGTTCCCCCGCGGCGCTCTGAGTACTCTTGTTTACGACACACCTCCAGACACCAGGTCTGCAACATGTCGCTGGCGCTGAAGCATTCATGTAACTTTGATAGTGAAGCTGGATGAGCTTGAAGAAACTAGAAACGACACCTAGCTGATGGTCTATGCCATACCACGGACAAATTGCGAATAATAAACCCAGGGAGGCGACCTGCTTGGGACAACAAACACAACGTCCATCGCCGAGGCATTCCTCGATTGTATAGTCCAGCTAGAATCGATGGTCACGTGACCTTGAGGAAGGGGAATCGATCTAGAAATCCATGCTTTTGATCATTCAGTGTTGATCTAGTGGAAGCATACTTTCTGGCCGACATGTTCTTGGCGGTGTGCGAGGAAATAGCACATGACAAGCCTCTATTGTTAGCGGCTGTAAGAATGTGAGGCGTCCGAAATGTCACAATGATGACTGCCGTTATTGCCGTGCGAAGGCGAACGCGTGGAGGCAATCCTCATTGCACTTTGTGAAGTGAGTGCGCCGTTGGCATATATATATATATATATAAATATCACGGGGTATGGGTGCTATGCGGGCGCCTTTACGCCTATGACGTTAGAAACGTTTGCAACCCCGAAACAGCTGTGGGTGTCTGATTGGGGAAAACTGCCGAATGGCTGTATTCACGAGTTCAGCAGTCTGCCAATCTCCGTCTGACACGAGTTCAACCGTCTAGCTGTCTCGGTGTGACACGAGTTCAACCGTCTAGCTGTCTCGGTGTGACACCAGTTCAACCGTCTAGCTGTCTCGGTGTGACACCAGTTCAACCGTCTAGCTGTCTCGGTGTGACACCAGTTCAACCGTCTAGCTGTCTCGGTGTGACACCAGTTCAACCGTCTAGCTGTCTCGGTGTGACACCAGTTCAACCGTCTAGCTGTCCCGGTGTGACACGAGTTCAACCGTCTAGCTGTCTCGGTGTGACACCAGTTCAACCGTCTAGCTGTCTCGGTGTGACACCAGTTCAACCGTCTAGCTGTCTCGGTGTGACACCAGTTCAACCGTCTAGCTGTCTCGGTGTGACACCAGTTCAACCGTCTAGCTGTCTCGGTGTGACACCAGTTCAACCGTCTAGCTGTCTCGGTGTGACACCAGTTCAACCGTCTAGCTGTCTCGGTGTGACACCAGTTCAACCGTCTAGCTGTCTCGGTGTGACACCAGTTCAACCGTCTAGCTGTCTCGGTGTGACACCAGTTCAACCGTCAAGCTGTCTCGGTGTGACACCAGTTCAACCGTCTAGCTGTCTCGGTGTGACACCAGTTCAACCGTCTAGCTGTCTCGGTGTGACACCAGTTCAACCGTCTAGCTGTCTCGGTGTGACACCAGTTCAACCGTCTAGCTGTCTCGGTGTGACACCAGTTCAACCGTCTAGCTGTCTCGGTTTGACACGAGTTCAACCGTCTAGCTGTCTCGGTTTGACACGAGTTCAACCGTCTAGCTGTCTCGGTGTGACACGAGTTCAACCGTCTAGCTGTCTCGGTGTGACACCAGTTCAACCGTCTAGCTGTCTCGGTGTGACACCAGTTCAACCGTCTAGCTGTCTCGGTGTGACACCAGTTCAACCGTCTAGCTGTCTCGGTGTGACACCAGTTCAACCGTCTAGCTGTCTCGGTGTGACACCAGTTCAACCGTCTAGCTGTCTCGGTTTGACACCAGTTCAACCGTCTAGCTGTCTCGGTGTGACACCAGTTCAACCGTCTAGCTGTCTCGGTGTGACACCAGTTCAACCGTCTAGCTGTCTCGGTGTGACACCAGTTCAACCGTCTAGCTGTCTCGGTGTGACACCAGTTCAACTGTCTAGCTGTCTCGGTGTGACACCAGTTCAACCGTCTAGCTGTCTCGGTGTGACACCAGTTCAACCGTCTAGCTGTCTCGGTGTGACACCAGTTCAACCGTCTAGCTGTCTCGGTGTGACACCAGTTCAACCGTCTAGCTGTCTCGGTGTGACACCAGTTCAACCGTCTAGCTGTCTCGGTGTGACACCAGTTCAACCGTCAAGCTGTCTCGGTGTGACACCAGTTCAACCGTCTAGCTGTCTCGGTGTGACACCAGTTCAACCGTCTAGCTGTCTCGGTTTGACACGAGTTCAACCGTCTAGCTGTCTCGGTGTGACACCAGTTCAACCGTCTAGCTGTCTCGGTGTGACACCAGTTCAACCGTCTAGCTGTCTCGGTGTGACACCAGTTCAACCGTCTAGCTGTCTCGGTGTGACACCAGTTCAACCGTCTAGCTGTCTCGGTGTGACACCAGTTCAACCGTCTAGCTGTCTCGGTTTGACACGAGTTCAACCGTCTAGCTATCTCGGTGTGACACGAATTCTAGTGTCTCGATACCTCGGTTCATAAGCGGCGACTTTCAAGTCAAATTTTAAAGGAACATATTATTATGGCCAATTGAATTTCTGTTATCTGGAAAGCCAACAACTTTAGGTGCTATGATCTCATGGGTTCCTGCGCGCCTCACTGTGCGAACATATATCTTCGTACAAGACATAAATATCACGTCTTTCGAAAAGAGGAGGCGGGGGTATTCCCGCAGTCATGACTGAGTCCTAGAAAGCAAACTTTGAAATTGCCGATTGACTTTCATGGATTCAATCGTCCTGTGAAATGGCATCTACGTGCACAAACGTACCATGAGGTGCGACTGGACTGATATTGAACACTATTGGGACCCAGTGTAACTCGATGTGCGACTCTTGTCCAGTCTGGGTTGAACTGGACAGGGTTAGCGGCCTGGGTTGGGCAGGGCTAGCGGCCTGGGTTGGACAGGGCTAGCGGCCTGGGCAGGGTTAGCGGCCTGCGTTGGGCAGGGCTAGCGGCCTGGGCAGACCTGGCGGCCTGGGTTGGGCAGGGCTAGCGGCCTGGGCACACCTGGCGGCCTGGGTTGGGCAGGGCTAGCGGCCTGGGCAGGATTAGCGGCCTGGGTTGGGCAGGGCTAGCGGCCTGGGTTGGGCAGGGCTGGCGGCCTGGGTTGGACAGGGCTAGCGGCCTGGGCAGACCTGGCGGCCTGGGTTGGGCAGACCTGGCGGCCTGGGTTGGGCAGGGCTAGCGGCCTGGGCACACCTGGCGGCCTGGGTTGGGCAGGGCTATCAGCCTGGGTTGGACAGGGCTAGCGGCCTGGGTTGGGCAGGGCTAGCGGCCTGGGTTGGGCAGGGCTGGGGGCCTGGGCTGGGCAGGGCCGGCGGCCTGGGTTGGGCAGGGCTAGCGGCCTCGGCTGGGCTAGCGAGTTGGGCTAGCGGCTACCGCTGTGTGTCTCAGACTGGTCGGCCTGCGTGGCGGATGTGAACTTGAGCCTGGTTGTGCATCCCGGCATGCTGTCAATGACCGACCAGTGCTGGCCTAGAGATAAGATGGTGTGGATATGTAACATAATACAACGTATAGTACAACCCATCCGATGGGGGCGCGTGGACCTGACCCGTAGTAAGCAGCACGACAGAGAAGTGACTGACAGAAGATGAGGGCCCGTGATGGACGAGATAGGCCATGAAGCGGATGGGTCTGGGCTGCTGACGCTGGGACGAGGTCGACTTGGTTACGACAGACGTGGAGTAGAACGTGTTATTGCCGTATAAGGTCATACATATTATGTGACACAGTGCGAGGATGACATGTAGGATCAGCCCTGACCATATGCTCTTCTGCCTCCCCCGCTCCTCCCTCCCCACACACACGCATGTATATATAGTGGACGACAATGGCTGCTGAGCACTTGTTTTATTAGATGTAATTATAATATGGATGGTTGTGTCGTCGAGTGGGTTGTGGGTAGAGTAGAGATCTCTCTTGGTTCTTCCATCATAGTTGTGTCTTTTGCCTTCCGACGAAATTACATGAGGGTCCTTAACAAAACGAAGGGGGTGAATAATATATTTCGGAAATATTTCGGTCACCGTCGGTCGTTGCGACCTCCTGAGATCTTTTTGGCCGTGAGACTTTCGGCCACAAAGATTCCGGGCCTTTTTTGGTTTTTGTTATCGTGGTTTATTATGTAGCCATGAAGACTTAGGCTTGTTAGCCATGAAGACTTAGGCTTGATTCGTTCTGCTATAATAGAGGACCTTGGACTCCTGACTCGTGATTGGTTGGTTGTATATTCAAGACACTTTAACCACGTTTGGTCATATCACGTCAATGGGAGAAGAAAGGGAGCGACTGGAGCCATGTCCCCGGGGGTAACCCCCTATTCTTTGCGAAGAAGGACATTGTGAGGCTTGAGATGCGGTGCCCGCCACGGTGTCACTCTGATCACCTCCTTGTGGGGGATCCGGGGCGGGGGCGGGGGGGGGGGTCCCATTGTCTAGGGCATGTCGTGTTAATCTTTGATCAAAAAGAGAAATTTATGGTGGTGACCCGAAGGTTATGTACGTGCGCTCACGTGGTGACGAGAAACGAGGTGAGGGCTGGATAGAATGGGTGGGGTGGGGGTAGGGCATTGCCGTCCCCCCTTCCTCCCCACTCCCCCGTGGCGGCTGGTCAGGTCGAGGTCGGTCATTCCGGTGCAATGGGATCAAGGCAGGTGAGGGAGAGGTCGCGTGTCTGCGTGACTGTTTGGTGAGGGGGGGAAGGGGGGAGTTGGGCAGGTGAGTGCGGGGTGGGTGGTATAAGGGGTCCGCGGGGTGGGGGGGGGGGAGGGGGAGGGGGCGGCTGGGGGTGAGCGAGGCGCCGGCCCTATAGGCCCTTCTCAAAATTTATGCATGCGGCACCAGAACGAGGCTGCCCGCGCAGCAACGCGAAGCGTCGGTGGCAACATGGCGCACTGATGTGTTCCCTACTGTGTTAATGGTAGCTGAAAACAGCATCCACCGATTGCTCAAGGACAAAAAAGTACGCCAAGAATGGATGGCAATAATCCGAAGTGATGGTGGGCCTAATTTTTAGGTATTCGTTCACTTATTGCCACTGTTATTTGAAGAAAATAGTTGAATGTATCGCCTAAAATTTAGTTTACTTCAACACTACAACACTGACCCTACATTGCACAGTCACTAACAGTAACACGTCGCCGCTTGGCAAGGCCAACCGGTATCCTATCTGGATATTGCATGGTCTAGTGAAGATGACATGGAAACCAGATGGCCCTTCCAGATCCCGCCTTGGCCAAGGCCAAAGATAGTCACAATTTTGTTTCTTGGCTTTGTGTGATAGATTTATTTTTTTACCCTTGACACTAAACAGTGAGGTATGACGCATTGATTGACTCAACAACAACTCAGTAGCTTGAAAAGAGCTAGATTAAGAAGTTCAATCATTATTTGATTATTTAAAGAGGTTAAAACTAAATGAGAAACACATAATTTAATGGCGTGTCCTAGGTGTCAGTTGGCCTTATCTTAAATTAATGGGGCAGTCTCCGCCTCAATACAGTCACCTCTCTGGGGCCATCTCTTTCTTCGGGGGTTACCCCATAGAGTACTGTGGTGGGGATATGTTAATACATGTAATTCTGCATGTATTTACTATTCCTCTTTCTTACAACTAGCACTGATGTGCTGGGAGCAATCTACCAAAGACGATTTTAATTGGAGCGCTTTAAGAAAGACGCGGTGCCGTTCACGTTTGGGTGCATAATAGAGTGAACATTATACAGTGGTTTATATCGTCCGCATATATTCTTACCCACGATATAAACATATGGGAGTTAGAAAAAGACATCGTGCTGTAAACAAAACATATCAACATGATTAGGTGTTTTTCTCATGACATTGTAGGACCCACATACATACACATCCGACACATATACCACTGAAGCTGTCCAAGAGAAGCCTCAAGTGATAGAAGAAATCTGACACCGGTGCAAATGAAAAGCAATTCCCCGGAAAGAAATACAAGAACTTCAGTCAAACTTGGCTGAAGAGGACATTGAATTGATGAGAAAATAAGTCGTCATTGAGCGTTTTGGACTTTGACAATGGTATGATAATCTTTTGTTACAGGCTTTTCTAATTACCATGTGGCTCGAACCGTCAGCCGGCATCCACTGCTTGAACGATAATAATTAATGCAATTATAATGTAACACGAAGCATTATAATTATTGCAATAGTAATATTTTTAACTCGAATATTAATTGGTCAAGTGCACTTTATCGTCTCAACCCGATTTATTTATTAGCCATAGCTAGACGATCCGTGGAGTGACCCCCAGATTTTAGATGTTCTATTACAAGCTTCTGGATCACGCTGTGGTCATCAGCCTCAGTGTACTTTTTCAAATGCCAGGCTCGCGTACTGAAGGGTATCTTGGGAAGTTTTGGAATACGCCAGGACTTGCTTTCATGACAGTTTCATAAAGAAACAAACTTGCCTCTCATGTTATGGATATAAACTTCGTTTAACTAGCCTTTGATGGTGTGGTTATGTCCTGACGATTTACTACACTTTGTGACATATTCTTCAACAAATGTAAATATATAGCCAGGAACGATAAAAAGTCACGATCGCTCTGTGTAACCGACGGATTATGCGAAACACCCGAGAGGTTAGTGCCAGTCCCCATGTTATAGCGCCGCATGCAGTAGGACCGCTGCCATGGTAGCCTCGTTCTGGATTATTCATGAGATAATATTAAGAAGGGTCTATAGACGGTGTGGGAGTGGGTCACCTGCCCACGTGCATGCTGAGAGAAAGCCTGGAAGTAGACATGGTGTGTGTGGAGGGGTAGGGTGGAGATATGGGTTGGGGTGGGTGGGGGGGGGGGGCTGGGGTCGGTGGAGGTGTGGGTTGGGGTGGGTGGGGGTGGGTGGGGGTGTGGGTTGGAAGTGGGGGAGGTGCGCAGGTGAGAAGGAAAGCGCGGCCTGCGGCATAATGGCGCCCAGGTGAATGGGTAATGGAGTATTTTGGTAGGAAGTGGAGGGGACTTCTGCCGAGGCGGGTAACAATAGCACCTGCAGTGGACACGCCTTCCAAATCATCCAAGCGGCAGAGCGGTCATGCGATACAGAAATATCACCGCTGCCCGGGTGGGGCACTTTTCAACTGGGGCGCTGTCACATGGGGCGCTGTCACAGGGGGCGCTGTCACGTGGGGCGCTGACAACTGGGGCGCTGTCACAGAGGGTGCTGACAACTGAGGTACCATCCACTGTCGCCCAGAGTTAATCGGCAGGATAAAGATCCCAGGTCCTTTTTCGCAAAGAGTAGGGTGTCCCCCGGGGACATGGCTCGACTTTCCCTTCCTTCTCCCATTGACGCGATGTGACCAAAAGTGGTTAAAGCGTTCTGAATATACAGCCAACCAGAGTTAATCGGTAGCTCATTGTGCGCTCTAGGTCTGACATAATGCCTGATCTGCCGTAATGCATACGAAATTCGCAGTTCCTATGAACTGAGTGAGTCAGGCGATGAAACTATTAGAAAAGCATACATATATAATGGGTTCAAAGGAGTTTGGCGCTCAGTACGCGTATGTCGTTCAGTTTAGTAACCTTTTCTCTGTGTATATATCATACTCTCGGTCTTAAAACGTCAACAAAATCAGATCTATGGTAAGCCAGATGTATATTAAAGGCGCTTCCGTTTGACATGCTTTCTATCAATGTGCAGTGTATTTCCCAGGACGCCCGCCATGCACGGGTTGACGCGTTACACACCATCGGTATATCACCTCCATGGCGAATTCCATCGCAATTTCGTTTGTACATTATCAATATAATTAATGTCCATGTCGATTGCCATTTGGCGCCAGGCTGACTCGTTAAAGTTCAAAGGCGGGTTGGGTTGAGTTGCGGTCGATTAATGCCACATGCCTGGTGGTATTATGGTGACTTACGCTTCATACCCTGGGAATCGGATTTTTTGTCGGAAAGTGACGTCGGATTAAATGGGTTATCAGGGTACATTTTCCCTGCACTGGAGTTTTCTGAGCTGCCATTGTGGCGTTTGCTTTTATTATTGTCTGACAATGTGTAATTTTTGGTTATATATGTGATCAATCGGTCTGTCTGTCAGATGCTATATATATATGTACGTGTATATATTTACAAGAAGTGCGTCGGTTAATTCAGAGTGTGTAATACAAAGTTGTAAACACATTCACGCTGGGGGCGTTTTCAGGTGACTCTCAGGCTTTTAGACCTAAACCGACTTTATTCTGTAATATTCTGTGCTGGGGACTAATTGCTTTGAGCTTTTAAATCTACGTTGAACGTTTGATTCGGTGTTCGGGCCTTTAAATGTCTACAGGACTTTTCGCATTCCAGCCCGCATTTCCAGTTCACGCTCGGGTCGACAAGGTACGTTCGGGTCAACAATGTACGTTCGGGTCAACAATGTACGTTCGGGTCGACAATGGACGCTCGGATCGACAATGTGCGCTCGAGTCCGCAATGTTCGTTCAGGTACTCGGGTCGACAATGTACGCTCGGGTCGACAATGTACGCCCGGATCGACAATGTGCGCTCAGGTCGACAATGTACGCTCGGGTCGACATTGTACGCTCGGATCGACAATGTGCGCTCGGTCGACAATGTACGTTCGAGTCTGCAATGTACGTTTGGGTCTATCCATGTACGCTCGGGTTCACAATCTGTGCTCGTATCTAAAACCTGCACTCAGGTTCACAATGTACGCTCGGTTCCTCTATGTACGCTCTGATCCACAATGATGGCGTAGGGCTTCACTCCTGGGGCCGTTAAAGATAGGGTGTTTGTAACAGTGATCTGTTTTGGCTGTCGCCATGTTCTGTTGTTCACCTGTGCGGGCTGCAGCGAGAACCGCGGCGCAAGCAGCCGAGAGCAGTCACTCACCCCAAGCCTTTTTCCTCCCGTCTGTCGGTGCAAACCAAACGCGCATGGCGTCACAGGGGATAGGGGGGTGGGAGGGGGGGGGGGCGGGGAAGGGGGATATGGGGTGAATGCTGCGGTGTCGTGTGTCATGATAACCGATTTTCTTCACAGTCCCTCTCCAAATCTCCGTCCGCACCCCCCTTCCCCCCGCTACACACCGCTGCGCCGTTTTGCCTCCCATCCTCCCCTTCAAGGCTCTTTTCTCTCATGATGAGGTCAAAATCGATTTGTCTCGTTCCCACCTCCCTTCCCCCCGTGCAAGAGTGCGCAGTACTATGTGGGCCACACCCTCCCTATGGCTTGGGTTGGAGCACCGACTGTCGCCGGCCCGTGCGGCGCGTTGGACCCGACTCCGCCCTTCCGGGTTGCGTCGGGTTGGGGACTTTCTCGCCCGTTTCGGTTCTCTGTCTGTATGTGTTGCATGTGGTCTGCTCTGGTGGGGAACGCCCGGCCGAACCCGCGCGGGGGAATGGGGTTTGCGGAACCGGGAATGGGTGGAGTTCCGTCCGTATTTTATCGTCTCGTGTCCCGAAACTGCCCCTATTATCGTTCACCCAATCGATGGGAGATGTTTGTGTGGCGGGTTCACAGCGATGTCAAGGCGAGGCGGCGGCCAATACAGGGCGGACAATCGGGGTGGACGGCGCGAGGGGCACTCGCTGTAAATTAAAGCCCCTCCACCCCCTCACCAGCCCCTACCCCCCCCCTCCTCCCACACACACACGATGTCCGCGCTGACACGGCCTTCGTATCAGCAATAAACCTTGAACTACCGGCCATCGGTCAGTCGCCTAGCACCATCTGTTTACCTGGGTTTGTCTATATATAATATTTATATATATGCCTTGAAGCTCGTTGCTCAGATCTCTCCTTATCCGCAACTATAACAACCGTTACCCCCAGGGTTCTGGAAAACTGATTGAAGCGGTCAGACACAATCGTGTATGCTGTTCACGGGGTTACATGAATACAATAGGGATCTGGAAGGGGTAGAGGGCGACACGCGACAGAGGCATATTTGAAAATTGACAGACACTGACCCCCAAATGTCGACCCTGAGGATCTGAAAAAGCGACATCGACACAGATTTTGTAAAAAAAAAAAAAACGACACTGAACTTAGCCACTGAACGTGGTGAAAAATCTACAATCGACACTGAGAATTTTGAAAAATCGACTCTGGACGCTGGACTCCCCCTTCCAGACCCCTGACGATGCAGACGAACAATGGATTCTTAACACCTGGATGACACCTCGATCTGGAAAACCCAAAGTACTATACCCCTGGCTTAGTCACTACCCGCATATATATGGGTAACTACCATATCGAGTACAAGTTCCTTTTAGATCGATTTAATGCGATGCATCAGTTACACGGTAAGCATTGTTGAGTGCAGGTGTAATATGGACCTGACTGTGTGGGCCGGTGAAGAGAACTGTGCAAGTCGTTGTTCGAAAGGACATTTCGATTTTTTTTTTCTTAGTGGTATTATCCGGACAAATGACTAGTCGTGACTCCTATTCATCACAGTTATCTCCCTTTGTTGCCTTAACGCCCTCTGTCCTCAGACGGTGAACTGGTTCTCACGTAGATGTCACTGTACGGCAGTACATCGCCATCACCTCCCGTCATCCGACGGCAGACAATTTAAGTCTCCTTTTTTATTGGACAAAAATAAATAAATAAAATTAATAAATTCAATAAAAAAATTTTTTTATTAAGTAACAAAATTTATTAAGTTACAAAAATTGGTAAGTAAAAAAAATCAGTTCTAATTTAAAAACATTTATGATTAGTACATGTTCAGGAATAATAGGACATAATGCGGCTGATGGTCTCAAATAACAATGTTTGGCATAAATTTAGTTACTGGAAATCCGGGCGTATCGTTTTGCTGTATTGTAAAGCGTCCTCCGCAGTGAAGACCAATCTGTGGACGTGGTGAGAGCTTTGATGCGCCATCAGGGACACGAGTCGCCTGGCCTCTGGCCAGTATCAAGTGGTCCTTAGAACGCTGGGCGGTGTTTGTCAGCTGTTTGGGCGGTCCTCTGACTGACGGGGGGGGGGGGGGCAATCGCGCTGCTAGGGGAGCGGCTGGCGGCCGCAGGGTGATACCCCCGGGGCATCATTATAACCAGTAGAAAAGGGATGTGGCGCAAATGTGGAGGGTGATGTGAGGGATGGCCATGGTGGGGGTACTGGGAAGCGGGGGGGGGGGGGGCTTTAGGGTAAGCTCATGGTGAGGGGCGGGGGGAGTTTCAGAGGGTGACGGTTGCGTACTCGGATGGAGGAGACTCATCCCGATTGCTGGGGGGGGGGGGTACGAGGTAAAGGAGGGTGTAGTGGGCTGGGGAGGTGTTGGTTGAAGACTGAGGGGGGGGGGGGTAGGGGATTGAGAATGAGGGGTTGGGGTATCAAGACGGCTAGGGGGTTGCAGGAGGGGTATATGGAGTCTCCGGATGGGAAGGGGTCTCTGGATACAGTAGGGATTCTCCAGAGGCAGTAGGGGGTCTCTGGATACAGTAGGGATTCTCCAGAGGCAGTAGGGGGCCTCTGGATACGGTAGGGATTCTCCAGAGGCGGTAGGGGGCCTCTGGATACGGTAGGGATTCTCCAGAGGCGGTAGGGGGCCTCTGGATACGGTAGGGATTCTCCAGAGGCGGTAGGGGGCCTCTGGATACGGTAGGGATTCTCCAGAGGCGGTAGGGGGCCTCTGGATACGGTAGGGATTCTCCAGAGGCGGTAGGGGGCCTCTGGATACGGTAGGGATTCTCCAGAGGCGGTAGGGGGCCTCTGGATACGGTAGGGATTCTCCAGAGGCGGTAGGGGGCCTCTGGATACGGTAGGGATTCTCCAGAGGCGGTAGGGGGCCTCTGGATACGGTAGGGATTCTCCAGAGGCGGTAGGGGGCCTCTGGAGGCGGTAGGGATTCTCCAGAGGCAGTAGGGGGTCTCTGGAGGCGGTAGGGATTCTCCAGAGGCAGTAGGGGGTCTCTGGATACGGTAGGGATTCTCCAGAGGCAGTAGGGGGCCTCTGGAGGCGGTAGGGATTCTCCAGAGGCAGTAGGGGGCCTCTGGAGGCGGTAGGGATTCTCCAGAGGCAGTAGGGGGCCTCTGGAGGCGGTAGGGATTCTCCAGAGGCAGTAGGGGGTCTCTGGATACGGTAGGGATTCTCCAGAGGCAGTAGGGGGCCTCTGGAGGCGGTAGGGGGTCTCTGGAGGCAGTAGGGGGCCTCTGGATACGGTAGGGATTCTCCAGAGGCGGTAGGGGGCCTCTGGAGGCAGTAGGGGGCCTCTGGATACGGTAGGGATTCTCCAGAGGCGGTAGGGGGTCTCTGGATACGGTAGGGATTCTCCAGAGGCAGTAGGGGGCCTCTGGATACGGTAGGGATTCTCCAGAGGCGGTAGGGGGCCTCTGGAGGCAGTAGGGGGCCTCTGGATACGGTAGGGATTCTCCAGAGGCGGTAGGGGGTCTCTGGATACGGTAGGGATTCTCCAGAGGCAGTAGGGGGCCTCTGGATACGGTAGGGATTCTCCAGAGGCAGTAGGGGGTCTCTGGATACGGTAGGGATTCTCCAGAGGCAGTAGGGGGCCTCTGGATACGGTAGGGATTCTCCAGAGGCAGTAGGGGGCCTCTGGATACGGTAGGGATTCTCCAGAGGCAGTAGGGGGTCTCTGGATACGGTAGGGGGTCTCCAGAGGCAGTAGGGGGCCTCTGGATACGGTAGGGATTCTCCAGAGGCAGTAGGGGGCCTCTGGATACGGTAGGGATTCTCCAGAGGCAGTAGGGGGTCTCTGGATACGGTAGGGATTCTCCAGAGGCAGTAGGGGGTCTCTGGATACGGTAGGGATTCTCCAGAGGCGGTAGGGGGCCTCTGGATACGGTAGGGATTCTCCAGAGGCGGTAGGGGGCCTCTGGAGGCAGTAGGGGGTCTCTGGATACGGTAGGGATTCTCCAGAGGCAGTAGGGGGCCTCTGGATACGGTAGGGATTCTCCAGAGGCGGTAGGGGGCCTCTGGAGGCAGTAGGGGGTCTCTGGATACGGTAGGGATTCTCCAGAGGCAGTAGGGGGCCTCTGGATACGGTAGGGATTCTCCAGAGGCAGTAGGGGGCCTCTGGATACGGTAGGGATTCTCCAGAGGCAGTAGGGGGTCTCTGGATACGGTAGGGGGTCTCCAGAGGCAGTAGGGGGCCTCTGGATACGGTAGGGATTCTCCAGAGGCAGTAGGGGGCCTCTGGATACGGTAGGGATTCTCCAGAGGCAGTAGGGGGTCTCTGGATACGGTAGGGATTCTCCAGAGGCAGTAGGGGGTCTCTGGATACGGTAGGGGGTCTCCAGAGGCAGTAGGGGGCCTCTGGATACGGTAGGGATTCTCCAGAGGCGGTAGGGGGCCTCTGGAGGCAGTAGGGGGTCTCTGGATACGGTAGGGATTCTCCAGAGGCAGTAGGGGGTCTCTGGATACGGTAGGGATTCTCCAGAGGCGGTAGGGGGCCTCTGGAGGCAGTAGGGGGTCTCTGGATACGGTAGGGATTCTCCAGAGGCGGTAGGGGGCCTCTGGAGGCAGTAGGGGGTCTCTGGATACGGTAGGGATTCTCCAGAGGCAGTAGGGGGTCTCTGGATACGGTAGGGATTCTCCAGAGGCGGTAGGGGGCCTCTGGAGGCAGTAGGGGGTCTCTGGATACGGTAGGGATTCTCCAGAGGCAGTAGGGGGTCTCTGGATACGGTAGGGATTCTCCAGAGGCAGTAGGGGGCCTCTGGATACGGTAGGGATTCTCCAGAGGCAGTAGGGGGCCTCTGGATACGGTAGGGATTCTCCAGAGGCAGTAGGGGGTCTCTGGATACGGTAGGGGGTCTCCAGAGGCAGTAGGGGGCCTCTGGATACGGTAGGGATTCTCCAGAGGCAGTAGGGGGCCTCTGGATA